>VBVR01000466.1:0-49536 GCA_011638315.1 Tetramorium parvispinum | reverse complement strand
GGGTGGAGGGGCGTAATTACGTTTTGTCGCTCGTCGCCCGGATTTCCTTTGTTACATTAGCCGCTCCCCTGTCCTACGGCGCCCAGAGCCCTGAATACGACGTCGCCGGGAGAGGAGAGCGCCGTTAATCTTTAACGACCTGAACACACCGGGATCGGGCACGGTGAAAAGGGAGAGAAAGTGTCCGATCTCCGGCCGAACGATGGAACGGGAAGGTGCGATGAGAGGGCTTTGTAATCGAATCCCGTCGTGTCCTCTCCTGTTTTTGGCGGCTGCCGTCGTAGACGATGCTGATCCAGTTTACGCGCGGTCAAAGCCGGCCGAGAAAGAATCCCGTTGCACGAGCGATCCCTGAGTAGATTAGACAAAGCGATACTTTTACTCCGGTTAACATGCAGCTGCACATGATGGCGATTGTTGAGATATTATATATTATTATAATTATAAAGAAATTTTTATTTGAATGTGTTGTGTAAAAATTGCATTAAACATATTAGAAATTTAATTTTAATTAAAAGTTTGACTAACTTCTTTTAATTGATAATATTTTAAACTATACACATTTAAACTTTTTTCAAAATTTCCAGATTTTTAACAAGAATGCATAATTATAGCATGATTGTGTGTTTTTAATGGACTTTGCTGCACGAAATACACTAAGCGTATCTATCTACTCTCCGAGTAGTCTTTAACTATCCAAAAAGAGTAATATCATCGGTGTCCAACGTCGTTATTCAAGCGAAGCTTAGGGTAACGCGGAGTGCTGCGCGCGAAAGCGGCTTACGCTCAGCTGGATCACTCGACCGAATCGCGGCGATGGATCCAAAGGAGAGTGGCGTTACTCTTGGATACTTCGCTTGGTAATCCCCCCGAAGAGCAGGATGCCGTGCGATGCGGGAAGGCGCGAAGATTCCGAGTTACGTCGTTCGTTAACGGATCGGTGAGCAAATTCTATAGATTTCGCCGCATTATCCTGCCCCGAGTTGGCGTGTCTGCGGCGTTCAAAGTCTATTAATTTCTCCCGTCGATGCTTTGACGCCGCGTGGTGGCATTTATATGTATATACATAAATGTACATGTACACGGCATGTATACAAGCACGGAACGCCTGGCAGCGTGGAGCGACTGTAAAGAGAGAGAAAGGATAATTCAGTGGGAGGATGTAGTGGAGGGAGAGAGAGAGAGAGAGAGAAAGAGAGAGCCCAAGGCTGGCGGGACCAGTAATGGAAACAGAATGGGATAATTCTGCGAGCCGCGGACGAACGCGGTAATTGCGAATAATTGCATTGTCTTCGAGTCGTTCGCCCGAGTCCATCTCTCTCGTTGCGCTCGTTCTCGTGCTCCTCTCTTTCATCCAGCGATCCTCCCTTTCTTTCCACCCCGAAGCGCCTCGTCTCGCGCCCGCGCGCTCGCTTGCCGAGCTCGGTGAATTGCTTCGGTACGAATTGAGAGTCGCCTGGTGGAAACTCTCTCATACCGATTAGGAAATCTCGTTCCGTCGTCTTTCTGTCCACCAACGCGCGACGAGTCCGGTTTCCACCGCGGTTTAATGCCACGTGGAAATTACGCTCCGGTTGAAGAAACCGCCGGGTCTCTCCGCTAAAAGGGGTTGCCTTGTAATTGATTTCTTCGAATCGATATTATCGGAATATATATTTTCTTTCCTACCCCGTCTTCTCTTTTTGTCTCATAATTATTATATTGTCGAATAATGTCGATGAGGTGCAGCTAGATTTGTTTTATATGGATATATCGAAACTGAAAGATATATGTAAATAAAAAAAATTAAAGAAGAAAAGACAATGCGAAAACTTAAACGTATTTATCTTTTCTTCTTAACCAAAAATTGGTCTATTAATTTGAGAACTATATATATACATTCTTCTTGATTATATCATCTGTTCCTCTGGTTTTCGCGTTAAATTTGCAACGAATGTTCTCTCAGGGACGAGGCCCCCGAAGAAAGATGGTGCCCCAACGACAGATTTTGCATTCCTACGTAAAGTGGAGGCACGTGCGAAGCGACACGCCGGGATTTTGGATAATTCCGCGCACGCCTCTGGCGAGAAATAAATTTCCGACCGCGCGATTGAGACTACCGGGCGAAAAGAAAGGGGAAAGTCCCGAGAATATAGCGTTTTCGAGCAGAGGAAACTTGGTAAAGTACCTCTGATATGTTCCAAGTACGACAGAGCCTCGCATAGGATATCCTGAAAAGATTCTCGCGTTCGTACATATTTTACATGAAGCACCGCTGAGGATTCAAGCAGAGCAATGTGTTGAACAAATCGTTAAAATTCCTTTCATCTATTTATTTTGTAGCTTTTAGTTAGCGTTACAATGCAATGCATCGAATACGCTCTATACCGCTATACTCATAAATGTTTTGCTTACGATTTAACTATTATTCGAAGATAAGAGTAATAGATTATAAGAGAATGTATTTTGATAGCGCGTAAAGATACTCTTTATTTCTCCACGTATCAATTTGATAAATAGTTATTTCCTTCTTAATGTTTCACACTGTAATATCGATCAATATCAAGATTAAATTAATGCGATTGGAAATTCGACAAAGTCATTAACGCATTAAGTCGTAGTTAATGCGAATTATTAGGCCCCCCGCGCAATTTTCCATTCCCATTCGAGCGAATCGTGTCATTATTACGCCATAGATTTCGCGGATATCATAAATAACCCCGATGCAAACTAGCGCATAAAACGAATACAATAACTTATTATGTAAATATATATTCATAAATTCAAACGCGTAACCAATAACTCATTACCGCATGCATTATACATCTGTAACATTTTCGTAGTCTCCGATCTGCTTCGCGAATTCATTCAAAGCTCACTTCTCGCGGACGATGCGCGCGTTTTATATTTTTCATCACGGGCATATAAGTTGCGACGGACAAAGCATATGTCCTGCCTCAAACCGGTTGCACCAGTCGCCCGTTAATTCGCAACGTTGCGTCGTCGTCGTCGTCGTCGTCGCCGTTGTCGTCGTGTCCGACGAAATTTTGCCCGTACGATCCAGCAGGTGCATTTTGCATGCACTCCGCATGGCAATTATATGACGTGGATGCGCCGCGACGCTTTAGTGTACCCGGGCAGCGTCCAGTGGAAAAGGATCGTTCAATTTGGCCGGACCTTCATTCCCGCGAATGGACGACGTCCAGCGAGCGAGAGCGCATATCTCCGCCGGCCAGAAGAGGGTGAAAGTACCTCTCTATCTCGACCATCTCCAGTTCGAGAGTTTAACGTCCGCTCGTAAACTGGACGACGTGTCTAATTACCCGACGCAAAAGCCACCCTTCCCAGCGAAATACGACATACGCCGTTCTGATCCCCGCTCCGGCATTCCTCGCCACTGAACGCGCGCGAGAGCTTTTTGAACGCGCATCTACGAACAGTAATTTTATACCAAGCACCGCGGCGTAATTGTGTCCAAGGGATAAAATTCTTTCCCGTTGGCCGAATCGAGCCAAGTCTCGAGAATTCCGAGATACGCACCGACAGAACAAAGCGCGAAAATTATTCTGAAATTTCGGACTGTGAAATCAGCAAAATTAAACGCAATATTGTTTCTATCTCGAAAATACGATATTATATTAACCAGAATTTCGACGCAATGCGTTGTTACTATCCAATGCCAATTAATGGAGTAATAGTAATAAAAGTATCGTATCAATAAACTATAATCAGATTTAAAAATAAGATACAATACAATATCTCTGGCGTGGAGGACAGCTATTATTATACGTGTTGTTATTTGAGAGCCATGTTTTTCGTGTAATCAAGCAAGATGTGCAGAAGGACATTTCAATACGGCAAACTGTAGGCGGTTATTATGAATGCTTTTAGAAAATAACAAATACTAATGGAGGGATTGTTTGCTGCGTCAGCCGATACGCGAGTAGGCGATACAAGCCACGGGGGAACAACGCGAACAGCAGCACTATGGACGAATGAGCGTGGGCTTGATTGGTGTTCGGTACGGGTTGGCAAGGAATACTGGCAGGAACCGGAATGGCAACTTGCTAATGAGGGATATGTATCACTTTTCCGATAGGCGGGGTGGATGCAGATCGTCGCTACTGAATGGTTCGAACTGCAATCTGGGAATGCTGAATCGTCCCCGCGATCCAATGTACCGTGAATCGGGGGAAGGAGGGGGACGGTAAATCACAATACAACCATGACATAGAGGAGACACTTGTCAGGGTGACCGATCCGCAACGAAGATGGATCTCTAATCGAGAACGCGGCTTCTGGCTGTTTTGTGCTCCTTCTTTCTCCTTTTTTTTTTTTCCATGCGTGTTTTAAAGCTGATCGTGAATCACGCCGTTGGGGAATACGTGCGTATTGACGGACGATAAACAATATTAATGAGAAAATTACGAGAAATTGATAACTAATGAATCTATTATCGACAAACGATGGCACTGTTCGATTTAAATGTCATTCTCTATCGAGTTGCGCACGTTCTCGCACGTTGACACAATGGGCGCGTCTTCTCGCTAATTGTATGATCGACTTTGTAATTACCATAACAATTATCATAATTAGCGAAGCGGACGGACCAGAGCACGGTTATCTAGGGCTCTCGCGATTATCCCGTTGGAATTCGGGCTTAGACTGGCGCTTAAGCTTCCGCCATTAGTTTAATGGCCGTTTAAATACCGAGCTTTAAATAATAGCACCTAGTAAGCGCAATAGGAGAAATGTAAACAATGGTTCGGTACGCTTTTGCAGAGTAACTGTGCCTGTAAATGCAGTGCGCTTCGTTTCTACAAGATTAAGTGCAATAAATTCTGTCATAAAAGACAAGACTGCGTTATTCGTCTCATGATGGTTGATGGATAATAATTCTTGTATGAGATATATCTGTATAATTTCGTCACATTTACAGATACAGTGGAGTAAACACATCTCGTGTGCAGAGTGAAAGCTGCGATGCAATCAAAGAACGATAATTAACGCGATGATAAAAAAGTTTAAGTTTATATTGTTTAAGTACCTAGATAATAAGTAGGCATATTTTATTTGCAACGCAAGTATTTAGTGACAACTTTTATTTCGCTCGGTGAAAACGCTCGGCTATTCCAACTTTCGATCGCACGAACGAGATACGCGCAACGAGAAGCGTTGACCAGCGCTCACCCTCCTCCCCTGCTCGCGCGCGTTTCTATCCTGAAATTACCCGCACACAAAACCGCGCGCGACCGCGTGCGCACACGCGCTTCTCCATCGCGTAATAGAATTTACGGTACCGGCACGTATACGTCGCACCGTATGCTCGCGATGCATCAAAAACACCGACGAAGATGTAGTACGCGATAACACGAAGCGGCAATTACTCTTCACTTTCCGCGCGGGTATCCCCCGCGCGTTTGACGCGCGTTGCAACCCCCTACCGTCGCGCCGCGCCGTCTCTCTGCGTGCGTACACGTGTGCGCGCGTATGTGTGTGTATGTGCGTGCGTGCGTGCGTGCGTGGTCGACGGTCGATCGATCTAAACGGGCCGGGCGTAACAGACGGAAAATCCAGTGAAAAGCGCGCGGGCTTTCACAATAAGCGGCACACGCAGACGCGCGCACACGGACACGGTGCAGACGTCATTGTTCCAGCCAGGCCTTTTGTCAGTGAACGAATTACTGTTGCTGTTTAGACCCCTCTCTCATTTGCTCAGTTTTCACCCCCGACCAGCCAGCCATCTCCGACGCGCTTTCTCTCCCTCGCCGCATCAACCCGCGACTTTCGATTCTCTCCCCCTCGATTTTACATGCCCCATCGGCACCTACCTACTTCCATCCCGGCCGTGCCCGACAATCGTCGACAAACCTTTTCAGAATGTTCTACTTCGACACTGATAATACGATCGTAATTACCGCTTGTTTCGCGCGCCGCTAATTAGCGCACCGGCTCGCTAAAATTCCGCGCGCCAGAATATTTCCGGCGATCTTAAATTAACTGCGAATTAAATTCTTCCCATTATATTATTTACAATCATTTCATTGATTTTATTTTAATTTCGCCAAGATGATTGTGTTTTTATTCCACTGCGTGTAAACATATTCGACGTTAAAGTCGCCAATTTTTTATTTTTTCTTTCTCAGTATTTTAGTAGATATAAAGCGGATGAGATATTTGACATTTTTATCCTATTCACTTAAATGTCGATAAACCGGCGAGTTTGCATCGCGCGCATATGAATGAGCGCAATCCGTCTTATCGGGCTACGATAGAGATTCTTGAGATATTTTCGCAGAGCCGGGAAATTCGGCGGACGCTCATTCGCGCGCGCGCAACGTGCAGAATCGTAAATCCGCACGATAGCGGCGGGCTCGTTCGGCGCGAGAATACTATACAGGAGGGCATAATTCCGCGCGTATCTATATACGTTGACAGTAACAGAGACGTGCCTCTTGCGCGCCCTTTATTAGAGGCCCTTCGCCTGAGCTTTTACGCGCTCCGAAATCCTTCCGTCCGTATCGCGCGAACACGAAGCGCGAGATGCGGCTCCATGCGCGTGTTTTTCGCGGCGGTTATGTCGCGGCGATAATTTCCGCAGGCGGAGATAAGTTTTACGCTTTACGCTTCCGCTGTCGTCGGCGCTTGCAAATGCGACAGTACGTCCCTTTTAGCTGCGCTTTTTTATACTTTCTGCATTTAAAATTCGTATTCACGCTGCAGAGAGGCAGTGGGAAGAATGCAATCGTAGAAACTCGTCATTTTTCTAACTCTCTCTCTTATATATTCTCTTATATCGCACAATTTTATTATAATTAATTTTAAAATCACTTGGCTGCTTGCCTTAAGAGGGTCTGAAATACTTTTTAGCAAGGAAACCGAATAGTGAATTTATCGAAGTGGATTTATAATAAATCTTGAACAACGTATGGAGATTTTGTTAGCATCCTGCGACGGAGATCGTAACCCCCGTGTACATACGCGTGAGACGGAAGGGCTGCGGGAGTATAATTTGGCGTAGGTAGGTAACGCATAACTCCGGTTGGTATCTACCTGTCAGATAAGGCATGCCTCGTCGTATTCGGGTCGACAGTGGACGCAGAATTCACTCGGTTCATGGAGATGGGATTCTGTATCTGCCCCTCTATCGCAGTCTCCGTTTCTCTCCTCCCTCTGGCTCTCTGTTGCCTGTCTCAGCCCACTTTCGCAACCCCAACACGCTCATCGATATGCGGTTGTTCATGCCGCCGGCGTACAGAACGGCCCCCGCGCTATAAAATCATACGTACGCGTCCGATCGGTGCGCGTCGAGTATGATTAATTCGTGCGCGGAATTAACTCTCGTCGGATAAGCATCGGGAACCGACGAGCCCCGCCTCGCGATTGCCTCGCTTACCGGTAGTAAAAAAATCAACATCGTAAACGAAAGTTATATTTTCTTCTTGTCGAAGATAGCATTTTTCTGCTGTCTTTTTCAATTTACGCACATACGTGTGCGCGCGACAAAAGTTTCATACGTGTAAATCTCAGGGAAATTGTGCAAGGCCACCGCCACCGCCGACGCTCTTTTTACCGTTCCCGATGTACCGTGTAATATTTTACAAACGTCGTTGGGCGCACATGCGACCGGTTCGCGTCTGTGCGCAGATCATAAAAATCGCAGATTGCGTCCGCATCGCTGTCTTTTTTTTTCCCTCCAGTCGATGTTATTCCTTCCATTCTCCGCTTCCATTGCCCACGCGGAGAAAATTCTGCGCGTGTAAATTTCTTGAAGAGATTCGAGGGGGAGATATTGGGAGATGCGCTCTTTTTATTCCGTAATAAATTTTATTCCAGGCGCAAACGTCACGCGATATCGAGGATTCTGCAAATATTATCGCGCGCGCTCGTTGCAAGCGGGAAATATTGATTGCAACGTGATGCGGACGTGAGTAAGCGAAAGGGTTGATTTCCGGTGAAAAATTACCAGCCTCGTATGGCTACCGCCCGCGTATTTCTCGCGTTGTAAAAAGCAGAGCCGAGTGGAGATACACGGCGCAAAAATGTTACAGAATAAAATCGTTGTTGTCGGAAGTATAATATATATTTCGTGCATTCACGTTGTTAATAATAACCGTGCCCGCACCACCGATGCCCTATATCCCGCTACCGATGTCGGGAATTGATTACTGGCTGATAAATATGCAAAGCGTCGTTTCTTGGATTAAAGTAATCTTCGCATGCGAACGGAAAAGTATTAAGCTTTCGTTCGATATTGTTAAATGCGAGATTGCGCAAAATGGGAAATAATATTATGCGTTAACCATCTGTTCGACGATTATACATTTGCACAGCGTCATCATATTAGAAACATAACAGTGCTATGAATTGCTATGCTTAATAAGAATCGTATCGTAAATTTCACACGAAACATTATCAAAATGATGGCAATTGATAATGGGATTTTGAAACCTCGTTCATAAGCAATACTGTAAAATAATTAAATTACAATTAGCGCGTTCATTTGATGCCGAATATAATGGTTTTCATGGATATATAGTTATAATGGTCTCTCTCTCTCTCTCTCTCTCTCTCTCTCTCGTGTTTCGTTTCTCTGTCATTGTCTTTATTTAGCTATCAATATTATCAACGGGCTGAGCGGTCCACATGCAAAATTGCATTCTCGTGCCTAATCGAGGAATAACTGGATATAATTAATTTTAGCTCGTGGAGTTAATCTTTTTCGATGGCATTAAACAATCAAAAATATTCCGCACACGTTGTTCAAAAATGGCCATTAAATTGTTGTAATATTCTATAATTTAGACTGTTTTATCACTGTTTAATAACTGCTGTTTTGGCATTATAATCGTTTTAATATGATATTGTTGCAGTAATATATTTCCACTGATTTTAAATACATGCTATGTAAAGATATCGGCAATTCATATCTTGTTAATTATGAAAAATAATATTATTAAGCGCCTATTTTCGATCGAGATAATATGATAATAATTTATTAATTAATTTAACGCTGTGCACATCGCTTATTTGTATGATCTTATGCTAAGCGTTACAGTGTTTTTCAATCAGTCTGTTCGCATAATTCGCAGCAATGTTAAAAATCAGTAATACCGCTTTTGATCTTTTTTCTCTTATTATATACGCGATGTTGCATTTATCCGTAAAGACAAAGCAGCGAGCAAATTAGCCATGCTGTTTTGTTCGATGATATTGCGGATTACCTGGAGGGAAAATCGATAGAGATAATTCGGTGAGTATTGCTGCGAGTACTGATGATGCTGGTTCTGGTACTGATGGTGATGTCCGTAATACGGCTGTTGTTGCTGATATGGTGACGGCGGCTGCGGCTGCTGCTGCTGCTGTTGCTGTTGCTGCTGTTGGTGCTGCTGTTGGCGTTGATGATGATGATCATGATGATGCTGATGATGATGGTACCAGCCGTTATTGTATCCATCCATGTCATATACCGGAGTCACGCTTTACCGATTCGAATGCGTCCGCGCGTTGACGCAAGAAACGAAACGGCACATACCCCAGACGGCAAACATATCAATCATCTACCGGTAAGGCGCGACCGTTCGTGCTTAGGAAGCGTTATCGGACGGCATCCGCGGCATTTCCGCGCGGAATCCGTGGTGTCTTTCGGTATTATAGCAATAAAGCACGCGAGCGACTCTAATGGCGGCCAGGAGGGGCGTAGATTCGCGTAATAGATCGGATCTTTCGACGGTTGAACGTTGTTCCGCAAAATATTAGGTGTCATTAATCATCTCGGTGTCTTAGGCGGCGAATCGAGACGGTCAATTCGCTCGAACTTCGAACGGAAGTGAAATCTCATTAGCGATTATCGAATCTTGGAACTTTCGCCTTGATTGACGAACGCGTACAAAATTGAGATCCCAGAATCGGGGCTCGCGGAATCGAACGTCGATGATACTTTGCACTTCCGGCGCAACTAGATTCGCAATTGCACTCTAGCTGATGACGACAGGCCAACTAACTCGCGATGAGAAATTCACGAAATCGCGACGAGAGAGCTGCTGGTGGTCTTCCTCCCCACTCCTTCATCTTCAACGTGGCATTTTATTATTCCTCCTTTACGTGCCTTCGTGTCCAGTTCTCGCTTCTTCTCGCTCACGCCGAACCGGTCGGTCCCGCGGGTTTTTGTTCTCGCAGGGGGTCGTTGGGAAAAGCCGGGGCGCATCAGGAAGAAAAAGGGTTACCGACACGCTCTCGACGAGGTCGGGAATTCCTTTCGCGCCCGAAAACCTGCCAGTACTTCCTTTTCCTGATGGTATATGTGGCACGGCTCATCCTCCCCGCTTGCGGAATTATGCATGCCGAATTGAATCCTCGAGGAACGGAGGACGTAGCCCCGGGGATGAATTGGGTGCCAGTAACTTTTAAATCGCCAGGGCAACGACCAGCCGCGGCTCCCAAGAATTTTATAAGGCTATAGAAATGTAGAAATATGCGGAAACGGAATTAATAATACACCTAAATGAGATTTCGAATTCATGTAGAATGTCCACGGTTCTTAATTTCAAAAAGAAAAACAAAACAAGTTTGTTTAATAACTTTGAATGGGTTCAGAAATACTATTATCGGAAAAATATATATAATAGAAAATCGAACGAATTTCTTGCATTGTTAAATAAAATATTCTCAGCAAAAAAGTTGTAATAGGACAGTTTTTGAGACATTTAGTTTCTGAAAGATGGAAATATTGTATGCGAAAGGAAGGAAATGCAGAATGGAGGCCTGTGACTAGAACCGGAACACGATGAGAAAGAAAAATCGACATTGTTATTTGTCTTTCTAGACGACATCTACCGAACGTTACGCATGCAACAATGTCTCCTGCTATTGACGTTTTTAGTTTCTTTCCGTCCTACCCTACGATCTCTCTGGTTCATGTGTAAACAGGTTATTCGGGGATAGTAATCGGGGATGGTGTCTCATGGGGGTCGCTATTGGAAAGAGTTGAAAGGGAGGGTAGTATGGAGGATGGCGGATTCCAGACTAGCAGATCTCTTAGTTAAACTCAAAGGGATAGAGGCAATAACGTTTACAAAATATTTGCAATCGCGGAAATAGGCAAACTCAACAAATTCTAAAAAATTCTAAAAAAAATTAATGCAATGGCAGAAAAAATGTGCAAACAATTGTCGATTTTAATATTATTTTAAGAGAAAAGAAAGATCTTACGTATTGATATATTAAATATCTGCGTGTCCAACAGCTATTTGAAAAGTAAAGCATACATTATATTATTAATTTGTTGATGATGGAAGATATCTATGATAATGTGATAAAATATACGTACATGTATGATTTATGGGGAAATTATATCAATAATTTATTCAATAAATAATCCAACGTAAGAAGCGTTAATTAATTGTCGCAAATAGTTGGGAACTTTTTAGACGATGTTGCTAATTAGCTAAAAACTAAACGCGTGAAACTTTGAGAGCATTTTGGACTTTGTATTAATTGCCATACAGTGACCACCGTTCAATACGCAAACAAGTTCTACCAAAAACGTCCCTACGCGTGGGTATATAAGCGTTATTGCGAGCTAATAAAAATACATTCCCATAAAAAATGCGGTAATCGAACAATATTCAAGAAGCTGACGTCAGCGTTTTCGACCTAGTTTCTTTTCATCGGCTGGTTTCCGCGCAGCCCGCGCAGGAAGACGTATCGGAAAAACTCGCGATTGCGAGTAACAGAGGTAGCAGTTGAATGGGCCTCGCTGCTCGAAGGGATGGAAGCCCCGCGTATGGACGAGCGTTCAAGAAGGAAACGAAAAATTCAAAGCTCTCTCGCTCGGGGTAAATCGCGAGCGGGCGGACGAAGAGCGAATGAACGTACGAACTTCAAGCTCGGGAGAAATTGAAAATCGTCAAGTGCGACACACTCTCGCGCCCCCCCATCGTCGCGTATCCTGAAGAGCGTATTCGTCGCGGCAAAAACAGCTGGAGTGGACGAAGCGCAATGGAACGAACTGTGTGGTTATCGTTGCATGCGCGCGTGTGACGCATGTGTGTTGCTCGTGAAACGTCCATAACAAAACGCGCGATCGAAATGACGAGTATTGCCTGCAGTGTCATTAACAATAACAGTCTCTCTGCACCTGAAATATTATCTAAACTATTGTTTTATATAGCTTTGTTGGGGAAAAAAAAACTTTCGGCGCCCCCCAAATTAAATTACAAAGCGTAACACAACTTGGATCCTTTATTTTAACGTTCATTCTTAATAATCCGGAATTTGGAAAAGCAGAAAAATCTAATTAAAAGATACGAAAGAATTAATGAGAAATATAAATTAACGGCGACAATTCTCAAGTTGTATCTCTTAATTTTTATTCCTTTTTTTTTCAAAATGTGGATATATTGTAATCGATGGAGAGACAGTCGCAAATCAAATCGCTGAGACGTTATTTTTATCTGACGCTGTAGGCCAATTAAACGTTCCGCGCGCTCGCCGAATAACGTCATTTGCCGACACGTAAACGGAGAAATGCCCCGACCACCTGCAATCGTAATTTCACGGCGCTCTTTGTGCGACGTGACGTCATTAGCCGACGCGGGTCATTGCAACCTTTTCCCCTCTTTCTCCCTCTTTCTCTATCGTACACTTCTCCCGTCTACTTTTTCCCTATAAACGCCACCGCCATTAGGCTGGCACACAATTTTCCTCACTTTTCCGTCAGCTAATTAAGGCCGCGTAGACGCCTTCTGTTTGCTGCGGTTTCGATCTCGCGTGAGCTTTCACGGACGCCACAAGTCAATTTCTCCCCGCTACCCGGGGCTTCTCGTTCGATCGCGGACGCTGAGACGGAAGTTAACGATACGCAAACTATCGGGACAGCTCGAGGGTGACTGTTATTGGCAACCCGCCAGAAGAAATCGCAAATATCAGATCAAACTGAATATTGACATATCTCATTTTGATCAAAGACGTAATGAAATCTTGTATTAATATCAAAATATATTGAAACCGCAAATTTATTTCTGACAGAATAATTTGATATTTGTGTAAGACAAACGGTCGCTTTTAAGTACATATAATTTTCTGCACGTTTCACAATTTCCATAAATGTTGTATTTAATTTCATTACGAGAACGTATTAATGTCATGCACGATATTAGAATTTTTTTTTACATCGCAATGTCGATGAGCACTTATTTCATTTGTTTTATTACATGTCCCTTTCATCCCTGATTTCACTCTGAATGTCTAACGTTGAGTAATTGCACAATTGTGGATGCTATTAACGTTTTCAATGCTCGCTGCAGCTGCGATTGACATTAAATCAACGCCTTTCAGAGCGCAAATTCATATCGTTGTTACGACGTCAAACGTGTTACGATAGAGCGTGCATTTCTCTTTTCCTGCTGGCGGTCTTAATAAAATTTTCATCGTGAATTAACTCTTGAGGCTCGCCAAGTTCGTGGTCGATCGCGGTGTCGAAAGAGGATTTTTTTAAAGGACGAGTAATTGTATTTAACGCGTAACGAAGGCAACGGGCGCTCGCGGTGCCCGTGATTCAGGCGAAATTGGAAAATCGCTCGGGCGTTCGGTGAGGAAATGAGCCCCGCCTTTGTCGCGCCAAACGTGACGTGTTAAAAACTACCAAAATTAAACCGATCAAACACGGACTCGCGACACGGCCTTAATACGCGCCGCGTTCCGCGCGATAATCCGTGGGCGTTACGCTCCGCTTCGCGACACGCGCCGATAACGTGTAGGAAGTGGCTGTGCAGATTAAAGGGACCTTTATGCGATCGGCGTGTTGCGAGCGCATACACGCTGGGTGCGTGTGCGCGCACGTCTACATGAATTCGGAATGGAGATAATTACGTGCGCGAGTTTGTAACGAGTCCATAAAGCGTCGGGCCGTAGTAGAATTGGTCGAACTTATTGATCGGGAGTGTGCGCGCGTTCGCTTTTTATCCTCCCCTCCCTCTTCCTCCACCCAGGCTCGTTCGTCGTTAATTCCACTTTGAATAAATATGAATTCGCGCGGGGGCTCGCACGCTAACCCCGGGTATCCCCTTTTTATTTCCGCGCCGTCTCCTCGCGCGCGCAAGAGAACGCAATTAACCGCTGACAATTCCGCGAGATCGCTTCCGTTTTATGTAAAGAGCGGGAGCTCGTTTCGCGGATGCGATCCGCATAATCGCGATATCGAGTAGTCGCGAGAAAGCGACAGGTGACACCGGTTTTGCGTTGCTAATTTATCCCCGCGCTCGCGTGACTTTTTCAATTCAATTTTTTACCTTTGTAAAATATTTATGAAAATAATTTTGAGAAAGAGGGACGGCACGTGCATGTAAATGAGCATCGTTTGTGTGTTTCGAGCGAATAAATCGAACAGCACAGAATTATTTGCATAAATAATTATGTCTACCTGTCAATGTGAATGTTGAAGCAATCGACAATTATGACCAGCTATCTCTCTTTATCTTTAACTTCACTTATTCTGGCGCATTGTTTTAACGCGCGTTTCGCACAGGTTCCAAATAAAATGTTGTGTCGGCATTTCCGCGTGTTGATCTGTTTACTGAAAAAATTAAGAGAGGAAATTTGGTTGAAGTTTACAAAGCGTGCTACCGGCATCGAGTTGTAGTTCGTTGTTTTAGGCAGAACATGTCATGGTTTGTTTATTCTGATTAGAAATTCGCGAAACAAGTTGAGAAAAAAATCATTTTTACGTTCTACTGCAGAAACTGGAAATTGTTAGTCATTAATGAATAATAAGTAAAGAGAAAGAGAGAGACATGTATATATTCAAGACTTTGCCAAAAATTTATGGAGATACTCTCGCGAGGTAGTTTGAAAGTCTTTGAAAGTGCACCTGAAAGCTTTCCCTCGCTTGTTGTAAATGTCTTCTCTAGTCTAACCCACTAATTAGCATCTCAACACGCTACTACTCTTCAGTCATGGGCAATGGTAGCTTTGGCGCTACTTTGCAATTATAATGATTGTCAGAGCGCATTATATCTTAAGGCATCGCCATGAAAGAGGATATTAGAATTGTGTATTTCATAGTGTAACGCGGTTTTATGTCGGACTTCTCGATAAGCCCCGAATGAATCGTTCAAGTTAGTCTTTGCGACTTAACGCCTGCGCGGTTAATGAAGTGAAGCTGTAATGAACAGAATACAATAGATATCGCGAAATATTTAATGCAACTATTACAAAAATAACGAGTTTTTAAACGAATATTGACAAACAGAGTTGATGCATTAATAATCAGAATTAAAACCGTATTCAGTGATTTGTTTTTTTTTTCAAGTTTAATTTGTTGTATCTATGATGGAAAAGAAAATTTAGTTAACTTTAAGTTTTAGTTAAATATTCATGTAATCAATTCTAAACAAACAATATGAAAAGCACAGTTAATAGAACAAAAATGACAGATTCATATTTTTCAATTTTATATCTAGACTACAATTTCAATTCACAATTTCCAATATTTCGCAAACGTGGTTTGCGCTGGCTATTTCTTCTCTGTGTAGCTGTTTAAACAAGTTATCCTTTTTTTTAAAGTATGATATATTCACGGGACACATCGTTTTTCATCGAGAAACTGCCGAGGCGTATTCTGTGTTTTTCGTTTCTTCAAAGACCTTTCCTTTTCACTTCCTCCCGGCGTTTCTCGTCGCGCGCTCGCGCCATTGAAAGCAACCTGCCAATTAATTCCTACCTCTCCCATCCGTTATACGCACTTTGAACAATTGGAGACACGGTAGGTAACTGCAATTGGATACTAGTATTCACTTTCAAGAGTATTCTCGCCGCGCTTTGTAGCCACCCTCACGTTTCGCTCTTCGTTTATGCATCAAGTCCTACCCTCTCAGTTCCCCTTATCTCCAGACCTTTCTCCTTCCAGTTCTCTGTCTCAGTACAATATAACGCGGATATGCCGTTTCGATTCGCGACGAATGACGACGTCTTAAGACCGCAAAACGATTCAACTCTCAAAGTTTGTAATTCGGATGCCTAATTAGTGAAGACCAGTAAGCTGCTTATATCGAGAAAATGTGTGCATTAGGTACGCTATCGCGGAAAATGGTTGTGATAATATCCAATGCGCCTGTGCTGCGAACCAAATTATTGACCTGTCGATGTCTGGCGAAATCATTACCGTTATACGCTTATACATCCTAAGATGATATTTTTCTTGTAAACTTTTCTTATCTGTATCATTTTAAAAATCATAAAAAATCTCAAATATTAATTGTAAATATCTTGTATTACAGTCTAAGCGCGAGAGCAAATTCCCATTTTTGCTCTTAAAATTTCATAAATGAATTATAATTAAAGAACACAATATAATAATTTAATAGAAATTTAATTCAAATATTAATTTTTTAAATTAAAACAGTAGATTGAACAGTTGTTATGAAACCTTCTAAACGTTAGAAAAATTAGAACTTTATTAATACGCTGTTTATTACATAATTTTAATTTTTTAAAAGTAATTAATATTTTTTCATTATAATTTTACATGAGTGATATCATTTTCATTCCATGCAAATTAATTTCTCACTACAAACTATTGTATTTTCTTTCTGGGGAGGGAATATATTTTCTATTGTGTACTTCTTTTACGTCCGCGTGATGGGCGGCAATGAAATTTCACAAAGATCCGGACATCGATCCTGTCTCGAGTGGAGGTACCGACATAAAAGCGCGTAGCAACATCGTCGGAGTGGACCGGCGGAATAAAGTTTATACACCGTGCCGCGGGATTATAGCGCCGATAGAAGCGGGATTCTTGCGATAACTCGGTTCGTCGCGTATCGCGAGCAAACACGGCGGTGAATTGAACGGAGGCGCGCCAAGTATTTTCCAATTACATCTTCCATTAACGATCCTGCCGCGTGTACGCGGCGTCCGCCGGGGAGGGTCGATCGAAGAATTCTGCACGGCATGGAAAATTCGCCCGGCACCGTATATACATTATTAATTAATCTAGATAGGAATGTCTCGTGCGCGCCGTTGTAATATCGCCACTTCGAACTCGGAAGCAATATTGTATGGTGCGGCAGACTTAAAAAGAAAATATCGAAGGCACCGTCGACGACAACGGTGCATCCTGATGGGAAAACTAATTTAACGAAAATGTGAAGAGTGGCTATTGCGAATTATGAAGTCGGCAGTTCAAGAATAAACGGAAAATTTATCGTGTGAGAGGAGATATCTGTTCGCCAGTGAATTGTGACAATTCAATAAAATCAAATTGTAACGTTTGAAATGATATATAAACTAGTGCAGGCTTTGATTCGAAGATTTTGATAGCTCCGAATCTGTTAGAGAAATAATCATTCCTGTCTGACAAGATGCGCATATGTCACTTAAAGCCAAGATGAACGGCAACGGTTTTTCTTGACCCGGAGACAGGAAAAAAGAGACAGGAACGAGGTCGCCGCGGTGTCGGGCACATTAGCATTTTCGGTATGGTTTAAAATTTAAATCCCCGTGTCGGCGAATCGCGGAAGGAACAAACGGAAGGACGCGAGTCAGGAAGTGCCGCCAGTGTCCCTTTAAAAAGCCCTCACGCAATGTTTTACGACCCTGCGTCGTGACCGTAGCACACGCGCGCGGCCAAATAGACAGACGTAAGCCGCGCTGTACGAGAAGCCACGAGGAAGAGAGGCGAGTGCGGCGAGGAAAGAAAACCGAAAGAATGGAAAGAAAGGAAAGGGGCGACTTGCGAAAAAGGCGCGAAACGTGGCCAACAGGCAGCTGCTGGTCCCAATCGACCGGGTTCGCGCATATAAAACTAACAATAAAATTTGGAACAAACGGGAAGGAGGCCACACGTGCCTGTGATTTTTCAAGGCCGTCAAGAAGATGTTCCAACGTACGCGAAGAGACACGAGGAAGATCGCGATCGCGCGCCGCGGTCGCGATTGGTCCGGAAAGCGAAATTTTTCGAATCACTCGATCGTCATTGGCGAACGTGACAGTCGTTGGGGGGTCGGGAGATGCGCTGGGGGTCCCCTCGTCGATTCGCTGGGGGTCTCTTTAGGAGCGGAAGGGCCGCTAGAAATTCTTTCGTGTAACGGGGTGGACGTGACACCGGTCGAGCGGGTTCAACGGTGGGAAGATACGTTGTGGAAAGCGCGTCTAGCCCGTCCACGATCGCACCCCTGAGGATTTTCGGGACCTGCTTTTCTTCCCTCCTCTCTCTCGCTTTCCCGCTTCGCCCTTACGAGAAAGGGGAGCTGAGGGGAGGACGGGGGCATGCCGACCCCTGCGAAGCGACCGAACGGAAGACGCCGTTGATGATGGGTTATTTAAACGGGGCATTGAATTTTTACTTCCGCCGTAAGGAACGTCACTTTCCCTCCCTCTCTCTCCCCCGAGAAAGAACGGACCAGTGCACCTTGTCTCGGACCTTGTCTTGGGCCCCGTCGCAACATCACGCGGGATTTATTAAAGCAGTCATATTTTATGAAAAGCACCCGGTAGCGCGCGTCTCTCGCTGTCTCTGTCTCCCTGTATTGCGGCAGCAAAGGCCGCGCGCGGCGCTGCTCGGTTTTGTGTTACGCCGCGCTAAAATTTATCTCCGCGACTCTCTTGCGTTTATTAATGGAAACGGCGGCGGTGGTGCGCGAGCGCTACGGGCGGCCATGTAATATTTGACGAGGGTACCAACATCTCCGCGGACGCGCACCAGCAGCAACTCGCTAGATAAATATTTCTCCTGAATTCTTCGCTCGAATATAACGCCACATGCGATGCCATTTCAGGAATTTTCGTGCATTCTCCGCGACGTTTCACTTGAGTTTTAGAGCGCACGAATGCACAACGCGGCGCGAGCCAGCCACAAATTTAGTTCCTCTGTCTTTTTCAACAATAGCTCGTACAAAAGAAATACACAATAAGAATAATTCGACCGAAACGTGTTATAAATGATCTCCGGGCGTTAATTTTAATTTTTCATACATTATTCTATATCTATAATGCAGTAGACTTTTCAGCAATTGCATTGCGATCAAGTTAAAACACGCATGCCGTTTACCGTTGAATCTTCCTCTTTGCCATCAAATAGTCCGTCGAATGAACTCCTTCGTGAGCTTACATCTAATCAACAACAACATTGTCAGATACGAGCTTAGCAGCGAACTGTCGCAGAGCCTCTTCGTAACGGTCGATTAAAGCCGGGGTAATTCGTTTCGTTTAATCACGGCGATAAGCCGCGGTTGTAGCGCGAGATCGCAGGAGAAAAGGGCCGCGCCGCGCAGCGCCGGGTGGTAAAAGAGAAACATCGGGGTTGGGCGAATTGAGAGCACACTTGAGTTTACTGGCGGGAAATGGGCCGCTGTATGCTTGCACGGTAATGGGAAAGGCGACAGATGCGAACGGCGGCAGTTTCGCGATGAAACTATCGTGTCGTATAAAGGGGTGAGCCGTTGTTGCTGCTGCCGTCGCTGCCGCCGCCGTCGCCGCTACCGCCGCCGCCGTCGTCGTCGTTCAAGGGTGGAGCAGACAGAGAATAGTAGCCTGCAACCGACGACATAAACTTACGATAGCGCAAACGACCGCGACAGCGGCGAGAGCCGGGGCTTGGGGGTACCACAGGGCTGGTTCCTCACTCGAGCCCGACCCGGGTTTATTCGCGTCGGGTATTTGTACGCGCGTACCTCGACTTCCACGGCGGTAACGATCGGCCGTAATTCTTATTTGCGCGGCCGCGTAAAACATGTGCGTGTTTTGTTCAGCCGACCGAATGTCTTCTCCCGCAGGAGAGAGAGAGAGAGAGAGAGGGAGGAATGTACGGCAGTTGCCATCCCGTCCGACGACGACTCTACACCTTCGCGAACAAATTCCGCTTGGTCCTCGCTCCGCTTTGAAATTCTAATTCAACTCGGACGACACGACGCGTTGTAAATAGCGGATCCACACTGGCGAAAAGAAGGGTCTCGCAACGCGTTTCCTCGCCGCCGAGTAACGCGGCGCGACGACTTTTAAACTCGACTTTGAATTTCACGCGGATTTAATTTCGCGATATTTTTCTTCTTGCTCTTCATCTTTCCTATACTTAATAATATCATATATTTCATTGTGATCAATTACGTATAGTACACTTGACGTAACAATTATACATTACATTGTTATCTTTGTCATTGTTACTGAATTAAACATCACTTTTCTTTATATTTTTCTTTTGCATTTCAGTTTGCAATGTGGGAGAAATTAAAGACGTTTTAAATATATATGAGGGGGAATTAAAATAGCTTCTCGTTCCTCTCTAAAGATGGCTTCGAGCAGCCATGTAAAAATTTCATTTAAGGGTTAACAAAACATCCCCCAACTTTCACTTAAGTATAACGCCAACTTGACTATATCACGACCGCCCGCGGAACAACGAGCGGCGTACCAACGATCTTTCATAATTGAGGAGCTCAACTTTTAGACTTCCGCCAACCGCAATTTCGCGAAGATACAGATTCATCTTCCTTCCAGAGTTACCTGTTAAATTACTTACGCCACAGTGAAGGCGCCGAGACGTAACACTATCGTTATCGCTACTCTAGTATAACTACCTGTTTCTGTATTTTCCTTTCAGTGCTATGATAAATGCGTTGTCATTCGATGTAAAGTCAAACCGAATTCCTGTTAAGCATAATACCGTCGGAATTTAATATTAGCGCAGGTTCACCCATTTTGAAACCATAAAATGATGAATTTTGCCAAGTTTCCGCGTTTGATGCAGATTACCAACACTCGTTACATTTTCTCGATTATCGTTATACATAAGCATCGGAGGATATATCCGGTCATATTAATTTCAAGATTCCTTGTTGGCAAACTTCCTTTTATGGTCAGAACGAACGGTCGTTGTGTCAAATCGCTTATTAAGTTTAATACAAGTTGTCTTTGTAGATGCATGATATATATTTACATCTTCGTCGACCAGTTGCGACTAGTTGCGACTACGTTGTGAGCTTTATTAATTATTACCGTTGATTTATTTAGAAGGGAAAACTTTTGCCCTGATCCTTCACCAAAGAGAGTCGGCACAAAGTCCATACATATTAACGGCATTTATCGATCGCCAACTCGGCAACTGCTTTCAGTCCTTTTAACTGTTATACAATTCAAGAAACTCATTGTTTTTTCTGAAGCTTTATATAAACACGATAAGCATATATTATAGAAATTCAGTTACTCGTTTTGCAAATGTCCCATATTTACGTTTATTCGGAGAATAAGTGTCACAGGTTTGACAGACACGCTAAACTAATATGAATGCATGCCGCGTTTAATATGCTTGCATTTAATATGCGTGTCACCTCGTAAACGTAATGAACCAGAGTCTCCAGAACATGTACGCGTTATGTGAATATTTACATAAGTAACAAGTAGCAACCAAGAGAAAGAGGAGGGAGGGGGGAGAGAGAGAGAGAGAGTAGCTTGGGGCCAGGGTTATAACTCGACAGTTATACAGTTATGACGTCGTACCGGTTTGATATCGCCGGATATATCGCATTCAAGAAACATATCGCGTTTAGTGCTACACGGCTTGAAAAACACGTAAAACAACAAATGTAGTTGACGTACTCTTGATTGGCCGTTATTTACTCCACTGAACCTCTCAACAGTATAGAGATAAATATAACAAATACGGAAATATATACATATACATATATATTAAAAAAATAAAGTCTACAGGAATAAAGAGTCTAATTAACATTAAAGACGTTATATATTGAGTCTTCATTACTTTATTTTATTGAGCACTATAAATTTTCATTTAATATCACGAGATCCGGCTCAATATTATTTATATTAATTTACCTGAACTTTAATCTGCAGTATAGCTAACAGGCGCGCTCGTAAAAGGACTTGTGATGCAGTCGCAACGTAACGGTGCAAACTTAACGTAACACAACGTGACATCCGCGGCAGTCGAGTGTGCGCTATGCCGAAGCGATTGTAAACACGAAATCGCACTATTTCGCAGCTGTGACTCGGCTGCCAGGAGATGACTAAGAGGACCCTCAATGTTGCTACATACGACTGAGATGCACGCTCACCCGGCGATGTCTTCCGCTCAATGGAAACATATATACGTGTAAATCTGAGATAATCGTGTGCTTGCGCGACGCGAAATCTCGCGACCTTTTTCGTCCACGCGGCGCTATCGTGAAACATGAAAGGGCGCACAGGTGGATTTAGTACCGCGAGCCAGCGGGCATGTTTACGATATCACAGCGACGAGACAAGAAAGCTAAATATAATCGGATTAGTGCATAATTTGGTCCTCGTAATCGCGATCGTATATTTCACGTGGAACGACGTGAATTATGCGTTCGGAGTGTGTCACGGTGAATACGGCGTGCGTCGTTGTACCGCGCTCGCAAATACGGTCGTCATCGATATTCGTAGCGCAGATCCAACGCGCACGGGTGAATACCTATTAACGACGCGGGTAATAGCGTCGGAGTAAGCCGGGATGTAAATCGTTACGACTGTGTAAGTTGTAGGTACGTTCGCCATCTCTCTTCGCGCGTAATAAAAAAAAAAGATACTCCGCCGTCGAAATAAGGTGAAAATAAGGCGCCGTAATGACGAAATGTCGTTGCCGCCGCCGATGATAGCCTCGCGGAGCTTCGCGGAGCTTCGCGTCGCGTCTCCGTGTGTATATTTGTAGCCGGACCGTCTAGGACCGCGTAACGGATCATAAATATACCGGGAAATACGATGAATATTCCCGCGCCGCAATATAAAGCTTGGCGGATAATGGCCGGGACGTGTTTACGATATCAAAGTGACACAAGAAGGCTAAATATAATTTAACGGCGCACTTTGCGCCCCTCCTCTGTCTTTAATGTATATCGTGCATTACCGACGGCGACGAATAACTTTCTCATCTTGCGATGATCCTTCAGAGTGATGTACCGCGCCGTATAATGCGTCTTCGATAAATATGCAAATAAGAGCTAACGCGAATTACCAAGTGCGATATATTCCAAGCCGCGAGCGCGATTCGGTCTATGTACGCGCACTTTCATTGTGCGATCGAGCAACGCTAACGATCATAACGTAATTGTATAAGGGATCGCAATTAAATCGAGTTTGCCGAGTTCGCTCTATATGCAAGATCCTCCTCCCCCTTCCCCGCCCTTCCCCCTTTCATCGCGGCGTAGATCCCGAAGAATCCGTTCGTCCTCGAGTTCCTAAGCAATTACGACAGTTTCCGAAAGCATTTCGCGATCGCCCGCAGTTCGGCGTCGAGATGGCGAGGGAAGGGAGGGAGAGAGGGAGGGAGGACGGCAAGAAGAGTACGAATCCCCGGTCTCGTTCCCGCTTTCCCCCACGACCACCCCCTTCAGCCCTGCCGCGTCCATTGGCGAAGACCTCATACATATTAATGGAGATCGGATCGATTTTACTGCGCGCTCGCTTCTTGCTGTGTTTAGGGACATCGACGTTCCGGCGCATAAGCTCTTCGGGCCGCCCGCAATGGTTATTATGCCATTAACGTAATGAAGTTAGGTGGCGGAGAGGTGCCACCGGGGTGTTGGCGGTGGGTCCCGTCGCGGAAAAACGCGCTGAAATACAGGCGAGCGGGAATCTTCGATGATGAACTGCGCGTACGTTTTCTTACGACCGAACGCGGCGATCGATGGGCGCTACTGCAGCCGACCGATGAGCGTAATTATAACCGGCACTATAATATACATATAATTCTAAACTATAATAAACCATATAGAAGTCATAGACCACGTAATTATTATTAACCATTAGGATTTGCGAGCGCATTCAACCATTAATGTAATAATTTAATTATTAATAAGGTGATCTCAGTTATCAACCGTAATAATTCATCAAATAATTGAAATATTTTAATTATATATTATCACTGTGAAATGTACATATAATTGTATATTAATCCATTATGGAATCGTTCCATGACGTAACACGGAAGGTTTAAAACTCTCGACTTTAAAACTAAGTACAGCTCCGTATGTACGTGAGCGGTGATCGTCTTTTATGCATGATGATGATAACGACAGTAAACGGTTTATAGACAGGCCGGGGACGTTCAGTCACACTATTACCTGATCGATGCAGCTGACGCGTTGGACATACGGTTGATATGTTTGTACATTGGAGAGACGAGTTCCTTGTGCCAACACTCGTTGCATACGGAGACTCGCTATTAATATTCGTCATATCAACACTTAACGGGTTACACAAATGTTTCGCTTGCATAGACACCCAACAGTGATGAGGAAAGAGAGTCCAAAAATCTTTTTCGGGTGTCACTAATCAATATAAGTAATTCAACAAGTTCAGCGAGATGACGTTATTTTGTGACATTTTAGCTTTAAACGAGACACAATGGGTCTTCCCCACCGACTTGTCGAAAGCAAGAGATATTCGACTGGACTTCCGGCTACGATTCTTCACGCTAATCACGCGCCTTTCTCCGATGGACGACAAGGACGTCAGAAGAAATTTCTGCAGCGTTCGATGCGTCGAACCGTGAAAGGATCCGCTCAAAGGCTCCTTTCACAGTATCGTCGTCCTTTTGATCGCCGAAGATTCGGACGGCCGGAAGGACAAGGATATAAAGGGAAGTGAGCGAGACCAATTAGCGATTCGTGCAATTTTATCAAGCGAGCACCGCGCGATTCAACGAGGACGGATTAAGCCGCGCTACATGGTTCTCAATGACGGATTTAATTCTCGCGCTGGCGAATGTTTCATTCTGAACGGCTCCCGAAGACCCATTCGCGAAACCGGCTCGACCGCTATTTTAACACTGCGCAGGATTTACTCCATGAAAGAGCGGAGCGATCAATTTAATTCAACGGGAAAAAATTGTGGCAAAAATACGTTCGTGAAAATATTACGTTCTACCGCTTTTAATAAAATCGGTAAACAAAAATTATTTTAATATCTATGCAAAAGTAAAGTATATTTTTTCCCGTATCAGAATTATTTCGAGTCTTTTTAATTTATGATATTTATGATATACTGATTCTTGCAGAAGGATAACGCGTCTGCCTATCGTTTCATCTGATTGTGCTTCGTGCCTCAACGAGAAAATGAACAGAACATGAAGACCCTGCACAAAGGGTCACGCGCGCGATATCTCGCTGTTTCGCGTTTCCGTATAATATTCGACGAGTCCTCGTCGACGGGATTACGAGTACCGGGATGGTATCCGCCTCGGCCGCGATACGTAATGCGATTTGCGGTGTATTCGCCGCACAAAAGATTACCGCGGCAAGTTCCAACGAGCCGTGTACACGGGATCTTGGGTGCGCCCGATAATACTTCCGCTGCCTAATGCGGAAGAAGGGCCCTTTCAACAGAAAGCAGTCTGAAGGTACTGCGAGTACTATTGCTTTCGGTCGCTCTCTCAGAATCTCGTTACGCGATTCGTAATAAAATCATACAGGATGTACGAGATCCAGTGTTTCATGATCATAATATTCATCAATGAGATTTGTTTCGATAATCTAATTAAGCTCGATATGGTGTAATCGAAATGAATGATTAATACTTATAACGATTAAAAGTTATTTGCTATCCTTTATTCTGCATCGCGATATATTTCTCTTCTAGACGATTTAATTTTTTATTACTTTATATTTCATAGAATTATATAAAACATAATTATTTCTTTACGTTTATTAAAAACAGTTTAGTTCTGAGTTTTTCCATATTATTTAAAAAGTATATAATTATGGGTAGTAATCGATTTTATTTTCAATTCGCATTGTCTTGTCAATAATTGGTTGAAGCGTTCAATGCGACTTTCGATATCGAACTCGACAAATAAAAAATGCATCGAAAAATGGTGAACATATAGAGAAATATTTTTTATTTTTGATGTCACTTACCTGCGAGTGGTTCCACATCTTCGGTTTCGGACTCGATCTCGCATTGCTAGTCGCGTTTCCGCTTGCAGAATTGTTGGAAATATTGCCGGGCGACGCAGTGGATTTGATGGACGGTTTTTGTGTCTTTTGTATTTGCGCGTTTACCGCTGTCGAGGGAGTCGCAGTCCGTTGTTGCTGCTGCTGCTGCTGTTGCTGCTGCTGTTGCGTAGTTGTCTGCTGTTGCTGTTGTTGCGTTTGCTGCATGATCTGCTGGATGAGCTCCAGCTGCTGTTTCGTGAGGCCATCGTTACTGGCACCGGGAGACGTGGCACTCTGTAAAATTCATTTAGAGAATATTTATGTAAAACTGATTTTAAAATTATTTGTAGAAATTGCCAATATATATTGCTAAAAACTTATTTTTCCATCATTTGCCTATCTCCTATTACATCGAGTTCGAAATCTTCAGTTTTTTCATGACACTTGCATTAATTAATTTGAAAAAAATTCTGCTTAATCGCTATCGTGATAAAATGATGAATGTAAATCGTTGTAGCATTTATGTTGAAGAGCAAGAGGCGTGATTGTACATTTGATCGAATCTGACCGCAGTTGGCGAAGTCTAGTCCGCTCCGTTCGTGATCGGTCGCCAACGTGGCCGCAAACCATAATCGATCATACCTTAATAGAGCATAACGTAGCCTTAGTGTCCGAGCCGAGCCCACGTTCTGACAATAGTTAAACCGATCGAATTTAATAATTTACCGAACCGATGCGAAATTACGAGCGCAGGACCGCGCGCGACGCCGCAATCTCGACATCCATTAAAACGAGCGCCGACTGTAATTCCACCCGTAAACGCGCTGCAATAAACCATAAATATATCATGCATCGATGTGTCCGTCAACTAACGCGCGACTACAATTACGCACATGTGCACGTGACACCTAGAGTGCCGCGTGTACTAATCCGTCTTTGTGCCCTGTTAAAGCGGTCACCGTATATATGCGGGTAAACAACTATATTATGACTGCATACAGAAATGGCTTTATCTTCAATATTTTAAGAGTCCAATACTTTAAAATATATAAATAATAAATATGCATTATGAAATGGAAAGGGAGAGAAAGAGAGAGAAAGGAAAATACCGGTTTTAACTTCGTCTACATATTTCATTGTTATATAAATGTGATAAATTCATGGATCCATTATTGTAATACAGCATTGGATAAAAAATAAAATTTTAATTTTATATTATTTTTCTGGATTTAAACCAGGAAAAAAGGGGTAAAAAAAGTAGCTATTACTAAATCATTTTTGCGTATTATATGTGGGCGAGTTTTATGCATTGTTTTATGCAATGCGGACTTAACATACACTTTTGCGTTCGTGTAACGGGGTACAAAAAACGCGGAAATATTCGCGAACAACGTTCGCACCTGCATGCTTGCACTGTCGTGTTGCATGCTGTGCTTTGTTTTACAATCCGGCAATCGTGCGGCGCAGTGCGCTTTGCCTACGTCGTTTCGAGCGTTACTGCCGATTTTTCGATTGAGCCCTTTTCGAACGATACACAGGACGTGTGCGCACACAGGAAATTCAGATGCGGGCGATAGGTACGATGTTCCAATTCGCATCGCGATTTTCAGGGACGACGCATAGAAATCGCGATGTTGCGGTCGCGAGTTTTCCTCTCACGCGGGAATGCGAAATATAGGTGATAAAAATGATACTGCTCGTGTTTTTTAATTAGGATGTTACACCACTGGTGAGATGAACTGCATAACGTCGCTATCGTTCCTTCTTTGGTAAATTACGATTTTTCGTATTTTCCTCGCGTGATTAAGGCATGAGCGTCACAATCTAAATTTGGACAGATATATGTAATTCTTTAATTACAATAGGAATTAAGTATCCTTTTCTTTTTCATTAAATTATAAAATGTTTTACTTTTAAAATTGCTCTGATATAAATATAACGCGATATATTCTTTTCTTTTTGAAAATTTTAATTTACCATATAATTTATAATAATTATTTATATTCTTAGAATGTACATTACTCGTATAATCATGACTGATATACACTGCAAATTACAAGTACACAGACAGTCTAATCGATAGACAACTCTAATTATCATCAGCCGAGTTTCCGGTGCGCCAACTAAAAGCGTAGATTGCGGACAAAGGAATTTATTTTGTTTGCACGCTTATTTCGTTTACTACGCGCGACAAAATGAGAACGAGCCGTCCGGCGCAGCGCGAGATAATTGCGTCGCGAGGGGAACCGCTAATCAGTTTTACGCGCTGATATGACGATTGCATGTACGGAACGAGGCGGTACTCGCGAGTGCGTTTCCGGCCGGCAGGACGCAGCGTGAATTGAACCGTCGATTAAAATTGGATTTGTTAATTACTGCAGGGAACGTGGCGGTGGCGGCGGCGGCGGCGGTGACGGTGGCCGGCGAGTCCCGATCCGGCTCATACCTTATTAAACCTTCATTTCGTAATTCCCATGCGCTGTCGTTTGTCATCGTCGTAATCAGCGGACAGCCCTCGTCGCTCCCCTCCCGATTCGCGCCGCGCTGCGTTTGCCGTTTCCCTCGTTCGCAGGAGTGCAGAGAACAATGATACTTGCATTTTAAGATATTATCCCGCACCGCAATCTTTCCACGTAATAATTTTCCCTGAATAATTAGCGAATTATTTGACTACCGTTAGAGTCTCGCAAACACGAGCCGCGCCCGCATTCGCAAACAATCGATGCCGGGAGCGATAGGTTTGTAAATACCCGCACAGACGCAATGCCCCGGCTATTGATATAATATGCGCCAGTATTTCCGTTTTATTCATGAGTTTGAGGATATTAATCCGTATCATGTTTTTCAACACGCTCTTGCTTTTCGATTCTTCAATTTGTTGCTCACGTATCTCGCGCAAAATATTCGTCCCGTATCAATAATACGTATTACTCGCGTAATTACAGAAACACATTCATTAAACTGGAGCGTTGCGCTAATTGACGTGGGCGTTTATTAAAATACGCTCTTTAATCATAAATATTTTCGTTGGTCATCGCGATGTATATATCGATTCACAATGTACTGTCGCGAATTATGCGTATTATTGCGAATGTTATTTCGCGATGTATTTATGTAGTGTGTGCATGCTTTTCCATTTCAATAATTCATTCGCCTTACATAAATCATAAAATTCATGTGTAAGAATATATCACAAATCCCATCCATTTATAACGATATTATAAATATGCACGTATACCTTTCATTGTTTACGTAATATGCTACGAAACTCGTCATTTTTTTTACCGCTGGCTTTAACGTGTCGTTATAAACTTTTGTCACGCAAAAATCGTACAATCGTTTGTCGTCAGTGGCTGCCACGGATGTTCGCGACTTAATTAAAAACATATCGCCTCCGCGATAAAAATGCAAATGCGTTGTGTATTCGCCGGACTCATTCGTCAAGTTCCTCCGAGACCGTAGCGAAACCGCGGGGCATCCCGGCTCATCCCGTTCCCCAACGGCGCGCTTATCATACGCGCATGTCCCCGTGTGTCGCGATCGCCATTTGTACGCATACAAAACGCGCCGTTCCTCGAAAGCGCGCCGGCGACGGTCGCGCATTTGTCAACCGCGAGAAAGAGAAAGAGAGAGAGAGAGAGAGAGAGAGAGAGAGAGAGACCGTGGCCGTCCGGAGCGTCTGCGAAACTTCGCCGTTATCTCTCGTCGTGTATTCGCCCGCCTGACAAATCGCCGACCCGCAAGGGGCAGGTGGCAGCCGGGACGTCTCGAAACTCTTGTCCTCTCTCGAGAGACCAGAACCAAGATCAGGAAGACCTTCCTGGGTCTCCTTTCTCTTCTCTGTCACGATCTTCTCGTGCCGCGTCCTTGGCACCCTCGCTCGATTCTCACGCGAGAATCGCATTACTTTTCCCACACCCCCGTTCCTCCTCTCTCGCGCGTCCTGACCCCCTCGTTCATCATCGTCCTCGCCCATCGGCGACCCGACCCACTTTCGATCTGTCCTGTTTCTCCTCTCGCACGAGAGGAACGCTACTGCGGCTTGGTACCATTATTTGAACATCTATACGCGCCTTTTGTGCGCTGTTCATAGTTAAGTACACACGATTAATTTGTTAATTCTGGATGAATCGATAAAACCTAATGAAATTTAAGCTCCAAGCCAGATTATTAAAAAAAAATATGCTGCAGAATAATGCTATTTAGAAGTACTTGGCGATTTACTAAAATGCCAAATTATGGACGCTAATTCGCATATACTTACTTTCTATGTACTGCTAAGAATTAATGTTATGCGTATGCAGAGACATTTTTATTAGAGCGAACGTACGCATAATGCTTCATTTTTTGTCATTAATTTTTTTGACGCAAGATCAAATATCGACTAAAAATACATATACGCTATGTACCAAGTGAGCGCATATACTCCGATACTGCATGATTTATAACATCGTACGTCCGCGGACTCGCTCAAAATTTTCATCCATCATAAATGTTCGATGAAACGATAAAAAAGCGAATTAATCAGGATTTATAATTGCAAGTTCTTTCTTCGGGCAGATAATAAAGGTAGCCTGGCGTAAACCGCAAACGCCGCTCCTTATCGATGTTTCATTCATTAATATTCGAAGCACTCGCCTTCATCCGCGATATAATGCATGCTTTGCTTTTATGAACTTTTCACACCTGTTACCCCCGAACCGTCCTATGTGACTCACGCATAATGCGGAATATGCGAATGTAAGGAAGGAAATTTTTCGTGCTCGTATAACGCCTTTTTGCCGTGCCGTTATAATATGACGGGATGTGAACATGTAATATACAGGGTGCGAAATCCATCTCTGCGTTCATCCCCCCAGCCTCCTCCTCCTTCTCTCTCGCTGCAACTCGCGTCACCGCTACGATCCGGAATAATAAACGATATAATATGGATGAAGGAAAAATCCGAGCTTCAAATGAAGGCTCTCTGCAAAACAGGAAATGGAAGGTGTGAGAAATACGCTCGATCAAGAAAGTACAATGCTTGCATCGGCCAGGGAAATTAGTATGTAAACGAGAAAATGCTGAAAAAAATGGAGATTAGATAAACTTGTTCTAGTGGAAAACAAAGAATAAGTATAACGCAAGGTGTAAAGCATTGAATATGAAAAAATGCATTTTCTGAGCGTGTAAATAGCACGAAATAAGTACGCGCCATGTATTGGCAGACTATAAGCTATATTGACACGTTGGATTATCGTGGAAACATTGTCAAAACTGATTATAAAGTTTGACGGGAGATAAAAATGAAGACATTTTATGTTATCAAACAATTAGAACGAGGTTCCGATATATCGATGTTCAATATTTCCTTGTACCTTTAACGTAATTTTAATTACCTACTTCCATCTGGCGCTGTAATAAAAAAGTATATATTGCTCATACAATCTGCCGCTAGTGATATTAATTTTCAACTATTATAAGAATTCTCTGACCACGTCGTCCTTATTAAATTGAATCTCTCCGCATACACAGTCTCGCGTAAACTCGGCGAGGGAAAGAAAAAAGAATCGTCTAAATCATCTCGTTCTTCGCGCATTCTTGCAACAAGCGGAAGGTCTCTAAATACAATCGTTACATCGTGCAGCCATCTCATAAAATCACCTTCGCACAATAAAATATTCTTCGCTGCGAGAGAACCTTCTAGGAGAATGGGACGATAACGAAGCGGGGAAAGATACCTACGGGGTAAAAGGGTCGTAGCTCCCTCTCCCTTCTCTTCTCTACCGGAATTAAATTAATTAAGCCAGATTATCTCGGCGGACGTAAAAAAAAACTTCAATACGGCAGACGTAGCCGAGCAACTTTCCCAGCTTTGCGTCGACAACGATGAAGACGACGACGAGAAGAGCCGAAGAAGACGGGACGGGAAGGGGGAGGAAGGAACTCTTCGTACTTTTAATTCGTTTAGGCGACCCATGCGCGACCGCTTTAAGGCCGACGAGCGATCTTATTACGAGCGCGAAAAGGTAGGTGTTAAAACCCTCCCCGCGCCCTCACATGTTTTTGTCGCCGGCCGTCAATTTTCATCCCAAAGTTTTTCCGTCTCTTCCGAGAAGACGCGTGATCTCCCTTCTCGCAAGTTACCCCCTCGCAGGTTATCACCCTGAGAATCCCGCTTTCCTAGTCGAGTCCCCAAGTCGCTCCTCAACCACGATGAGCAGCTCCCACTTTCTCCCGGGACAGCGCACTTCGAGATAACTTTCCTCGCTTCTTGTTTCCCCGTCGTCACCGCAAGAGTTTTCGCGGAGTGTAGTGCCTTGGTGATTCTGTGGCGCTTTAAGGCGGGCAACGTGAAGCGCGAGACTCGCGGGATAGTTATATTTTGTTTCGGCTTGGCGTTGAGGGAGCAGGCAGATAAGCCCCGGAAGAAGCAACAGAGATTTTGCTAATGTTCGTATTACGATATCTACGCGAATGAAAAATTATCATACTTTATCTCTCGGCGTGGCTTTGAAAATATCCCGCGAGCGAGGATTATTTTTATCACGCTACTGCAAAATGTGTCTCAATTTATTTCTACCCTCTGTTTATTTCATTTTTCATAATTTTTATGCAATTTTTTTCTTACACTGTTACTAACTAAATATTAAACGCTTATACTATTTTCTTTCTATTTGGTTAACTAAAAATCAATAAAGTATCGTCCGGCTTTCTCAAGTCTTTTACAGAAATTTCAATCAAATAACGCTTCCAACGTAAAAGAGAAATAACTCAATGTATCCTTCCGTTTATCTTACTTTGAAAGAACTTTCAAAGAGTGTAGACTGGCAGAGTCGAGATGCTCGAAGATTCCAGCGTGTCATCGTCGTACATTTAATTAATACTCGGTTTATCGACTCCATATCGACGCGTAGTCATTCCGCTATATAAATCGTTACGAAATCTTGACTCTGTCGAGGTCTTGCGACGACGGGCTATATAGCGAAAGTTTGTTCGTTAGCTGCGTTCCTCGAAAGTTTTCCTGGGTCTTGAATTTTCCATCGCCGCCATCGTCGTTGTTTCGCATCGCCGGTGGGCAAAACCGATCGAGAGACGCATCGACGATTTCGCCATTTCGTCAGGACAAGAACTGACAGGCTGAAAGGCTGCAAAGCACGCAGTTGCGGCGATCTAAATTGCCTAAATCAGACTCGCGAGGCGTGCCGCGCGTGTACACGCTCGCAACTAGGGGGACGTACCGACATTCGATCGACTGTCACGAGCCTAATTGCAATATTGTCCGTTCGGGGCTTGGCATTCGAAGCTGGCATTAAATCGGAATCCCATTTCGATCGGCTAACGTTATCGAGAAACTACCAGTTCCGTCAATCAATACGTGTAACAAGAGATAGATTCTCAAGAATGGTTTCGAAATTCTGGAAATCATTTCGTGATGAGAGCTAAATATATAAAATACTTATATAATTCCTTATTTCTGCTATGCGAAAATTTTTAACTGCCCCCGACTTATTCAATTATACACGTGCATATATAACTTGATTTTTTTAAATATATTTTTTTTATTCACGCTGTTAAAACTCGTAGTGTCAAATTATACTGAATCAATTTGAATCATTTTTAACTATTTCATAGGCACTGTTCCTACTCAATATTTCGTTAATTTTGACTAAAAGGAAGATAAAATTTTGACTAACATGGAAGTTAAATTAGATAAATTAACAACATACTGAGCAAGGCTTACTCAATATATCGTTAATTTTATCTCATTGTTTTAGTCAAATTAACCGAATATTGAGTAGAAGCAATGGCGACTCGCAGCAAATCAGAGTGCAGAAAGTATGTAACTCTTTAATATGTTCATCAAACAGTCTCATAGATTGCGAGAAGCGATAATGCAGGGAAATGTGTTCCCGAGACGAGGTGTAATAAGATGTGAAACTAATGCTAAATTGGAAACCCATTGATCCGCAGCTACGGCAGTTGGCCGCCCGCGAGCGTAAGAAGGAAAATTTAAAAAGCAAATTCACCGCCTCCGGTCGCGCGCGCATCAGGGTGGCCGTTGTTCGTCGACGGCAGGCGGAATCCGAAAGTACGGAAACTCGATAAGGTCCCGATCCAGTTACGCATCGCATCGCATCGCCTCGGTCGAACCGAGTCGAGTCGCCGCTCGGCTACGAACGCGCGTACTATTTCTTTTGCTAAAACCGCGCAACGGAAAGTTTTCCCTCCTTCTTCTTGCGGCCGAAGTAGCGGCCGTCGCACGATTTTCCAACTTTGTTCGCCGGGAAGATAATAAAATTGCCGGCCGCGATCGCGGAACCGACCGAGAGCGGCGATATAAACTCGTAACTGCGGAACTGATTCGCGACGGACGCATTAGTTCGCGGCGGTCCACTCAACTCCACGCGACGCGATTAATTGCCGAATCAATTAGCGGCACTTGTACCGATTTCAACTCGCGTGTAATTCAATTGCGAGATCGGGAATGCGCTCTCTATATGAGTAATAGTATTTTTGAAGACTTTTACTGAAAGACAATTTGCCGATAGGGGATACGAGTGGGTTATTGCGGTAATTTTGAGCTGCTAAATCGGCATTTGCGCGCATTTCAAGTTAATTAAACTCTCTGTTATCGAAGAAAATATTTGCGCCGGTTACATAACTCTGGTCCAAGTGATAGAGCGATACGATACGTCAGCTTGCTCTGCTCCGCGGGATATAGTAGTTTGATAAAACACGCGCAAAGTATACGTTAACTCGGTTATGGTACGGTAGCTTCGTTGATTTAACGAAGTGCAATCGTACGAAACGAGTCTCGCAGCGATGAGCCAAGTCTCTCTCTGTTTCAAGGAAAAAGGGAGGAGAAATGTTGGATGAACATGTCGAGCATGTAGGATAGGATTGTGAGTCGTTTGCTTGACGTAACTTTGACATTTTCGACAGTAGAAAATGGAAAATACAAAATGGACACGACCGTAAGATGACAATTTCGAAGCGAACGATCTGAGATTTTTCACAATCAAAATGAACCGAATATCTTTTAGTTTTTCTGTAATAAATCATTTGTGATTCTTCGAGTTTCTCTCTTAAAGTTTCTCTCTATTAATAAATAAAGCATTGAAGTAGAAATAAAATTATTTGATTGATATCATTTCGATATTGATAATTTAGTACTTACATGTAAAGTGTATATAAACAAATTTTATTATTTTTTCTGGTACTATAGAGATTTATTTTGTAAAAGATTAAATATTGTACGTAGAAAGAACCTTCCAAAATTTAGTACTTTAACATTATAATAATGATTAGAATAGATAATTGGATAGTTCATATGTCCACTCCACGATTTTATGTATTATTCTAAAAGATTTACGAGAAAAAAATTGTTGGCAGCGATGCACCAGGAGAAGAAATAGCTCGTAGTGGTGCACAAATGCAAGCATAGTCGTGACAAGCAGAAATATAATATATTACTCAAACGCGGCATCGGAATGGCGTCCGGCTCCACACATCCAGAGGATGATATATAATTTATAGAGCAATACACGCGGACGTGGACGCGGTTTAGTTATAGTTTGCTAGAATAGAGCGGATCCTTTCTATTTTCCCATCTCGTCTCCCGTCTTTTGTCGAAGGGATCGCGGAGACGTGTTTTACGTGAGAGTGCAGGTGCCCGCTCCCACGTAGACGCAAATCCAGAGGCGCACGGCATGGTATACATCAGGGTTTCTCAACTAAATGCTTCAACGATCAATACTGGCGACCGTTTCAATCTATAATGAAAGCCTTTTACAGAAACTAGAAAAATTTATAACGATGGTACTTAACTCTATTGCGTTAAAGTACACAAAACTCAACTATACTCAACAAGTTACTCTTTCCAACATAGTCTCAGAGCTGCGCTTTAGAAAGATATTATATGTGCAAAAAAAATTATAAATCGTTCTATATTTTGTTTAAATCTTATGTTTACGTATTTTATAGATTAAAAAGGCATTTGATGTGCGATTTTTTTAATATGGTCGATAGCATTGAGAAACGCTGCTGCGCACGACACCGCAAAACGTTTTGTACATCTACGCGCTTCTCTCTCGCGCCCCGGGATACGATCTATGCTCCGAGATTCAGATCTCCAATTAGCTGTATATCAAGTTGAAGGATGAACGTTGAACACAATCATCCGATTCTGCCTCCCAGGAACGCGCGTGTATGTATGTGTGCAAAAGAAGCTTATCGTGGTTGCGGGAAATGCATTTAAAACTGTCACCAGAAGGAATTCGGTCTTTATCAGAAATCTGACTTAATTTGAAATGTTTTCGTAACATCCGTGAATATGAAAATGTGAAATAAGCGATTTATGAAACCGTAGACGTGTCTGAAAGTCAAAATGTAAACTATAAAATGTAATCGTCACTATGACGATTCTGATATATATAAAATTGTCATTATAATTTTAAGTAATCGATTCAATTGTAAAGAAAATCATAAGTTTAATACAAAATTATTGTTATTTTCTATACGCAACATTTTTAAGAAGTAAAATCGGTTGTTATTGTCTTTATAAAACTAGCTTATTGGTAGTTTCTAATTTGAGTAGTATACACGAATACGAATTTAATTCTCATTTCAATTTTATAGCGTGATAGATAACCGTGATGCATTTTCTATATAAAACATATTATTCGTAATTCAATTCCGCATTGATATGAACAACACAATGGAATATTTTCGTTCGCTTAATTATTATTACATTCCACGTGAGACTGAACTAAGACTTCGATCTTCAATTAACTGTGCCTCAATCGGATAATATTTAATCGGGTGTCCCTTCTCGGAATACCGGCGCATGCTTAAAATAGCCGCATAAGGCTGCTGAAAATGAAAATCAGAAACCATGTCTCGGCTGAATAGGAATTAGCTACCAAATAAGGGAATTTGAACGGAACAAGCTAAGTGCATGTGTAAAATATTCAGTTACACAGATTTAAAAGTATTAAAAAGAGCTATTATTCAAGATTCCTTGGCAAGATATTTCTATAGCTCGAATATTTCACGGTGACTCAAGCGTGATCTTTATTATAAATAAATTTTTCTCTTTTATTATTCGAATCGCGATGCTTCACGACACGACGACGCGTCTGCTCGCGTTCACGCACGCACGTGCACACGCACGCGAGGTATTAGCCTCACAGACACGACCGCTATCCGTTTCAAAGCGAGATGCACTCTCTGACGAGTCGCGATTCCGATCTCTAATTAGCTGTATATCAAATGAACGCCCGGGTCCACTTGAACACGAAACGTCGCCGTGTCGCCGCCGCGTTGCATCGTACATGCGACCGTGCTTCCCCTCTTCCCCCTGGATGCATCGTCTCTGTTCATGTCGCATCTTCTCGCATGCCAATGTCCCGTTCGACATTGGTGGATGGCACGTCTCCATCCTGCTCGTAGCTGACTTTGATTTGTAACGTGCGATCGGCGAATGGATGAACATGATGCAGCAGCACCGATAGCCGAGATCGCCAAATGATTAACGGAGAGAGAACGAATATGTACGCGTCCGGGTTTGCTTCTGAACATGAATATGGAATACACGATCGTGCTATCGGTACGTAGGAAGAAGATGCAACGACAGGAGGAAAACTGCAAAACATTGCGCAAACTGTTATATAACAAAACGGAGCTCTTAAGGATGGACGCTTTGAACTATATACAAGGCAACTTAAATTATGAAGAGACACAAGCTAATTATTTTAAAGAGTGCAAGCTACGTGAGCCACTTAATAAATCGCACAGCGTCGACCCCGCTGTAAAACGGAATAAAAAGGCCAGAAAGCCCAAACTCGAAACTCAGACGGCGCTACGTGACTTAGAAGTTTAGCGAGTTGAAGAAAATATGATTCAATTTTCCTCGAGAGTCCCGAGTAGCGCATGCCATCATTTTTGGAAATGATATTCTACGTGCAGCGGAACGTTTCGTATGTGCGCACACCGAGAATGTGCATCTGAAAGAATTGAAGATAAATCTCTCGGGATAATGGCTATAACCGACGTTAAAGAGAGATATTATCGCGATACGGAGCTATTTCAATTCTGCGAAATCATTAAAGCGACTTTTCTGCAGAAGTATTAGACGCGAGCAATGTTTATTGCCGTCGATCCCTCGTTTGTTCTCCAACGAGATCAGATTTACGTTTTTGCGCTGTCGTTCGGTGAACATGACGCAGTTTGCTTACGCGAATAAGTGGAAGCTACTTTCGCGAAACGAAGAATAACGAAGAGGGGAAAAGTGCCTTTCGCGGTCAAAAGACAATTTTTGTCGGACACGGTGGAGTATTCCTGGCCGACGCGACGATCCAATTTTCGTCGAGATATTTTTACCTAACCGACACGGCGGTGCTGTGATGGATACTCAAAAGCCTCTCACGTCGATATACAGAATTTTACCGTTCGCTGATGCAGTTTTCATCGGAACGTCCTATCGGTGCGCACCGGGACGGCGGAATGTCGGCGCAGGGGCGGACACTCGAACTCTCATATATCATTACGCGGACTTCTACTACAGCTCGTGTATACGCTCCAAGTTTCGACGCTCAAGTCAGTTATTTTTTTATCGTCTACTTGAAGCTTGGCGCGTCATCATGCCACTCGACGTAAATTTATAAAGGTCCCCCGTGCGAAATAGCTTCCCAGGCGGTTTCTTCTCCCAGTCGTTTGCGAAAAGGTAGAAATGGATACAACCGAAGAGGCATTGATCTCATATCGATCTTTTCATTGAAGTACGATAAATATTCCTAGATAATTACATGTATAATATTCTATCCTATTATATATTTATATGTTACATAAAGAAGTGTAATGTATAATCTATAATCTTCCTAAATCAATCGTTTAATTTCCATGATTTTTTTACGTAGCGAGAAATAAAAATAAAATATAGAAAATATTTCAATCTTGATTATTAAATTTATTAAAAGCATAACGAGCTGTCTCTTTGAGGATAAAAATAATAAATGATAAAATTTCTTCAATTAATTAATTTAATAAAAGCATTAGAAATAAAATAAAATCTAGTATTAACGTCTGTGATTCGAAAAATAAAATATTTTATATAATACGCACAACATGGGATGTAATATATTTAATATATCATAGCGCTCGTCTGTGTCTAGTGAAAGAGCGTAGACACAAGTCAGCCTGCGAACCAAAGTGTTACTACTTGCAGCGCTACATGTCATCAGACCGCTCACGGTAAATGCATCAAAGGACCACCGGGTATGATATCAAGAGGGACGGCTTCCTCCTCCGTCGCTTCTATCGGATCTTACGAGAGAACCGAGCTACGAGAGGGATGGCCGCGAGTTCGACGCTGAAGACGTAGAGGATGACAAACGAGAAATTGGAAGGCGAAGCCTTCGAGTGGCTTAAGCTCGTCGACGGTTAACAAGTTTTCGTCGAGGATCTCTCGGGCCATCTCTGGTGCCACTGTGGGCTGCAACGAGAGGGTCCGGAGGTAAATATACCTTAGCTAGACGTACGTCGCGTAGGAAATGGTTGTTCACGGCGTTAGAACACACACATAAGCCCGTAGCTCGCGGCGTAACGGCGAATGGACTAGAGGCTCGGCATGTAAACTGCGGATATTGTGTCCGTTCACGATGTATTTCACAAGCATTGTATACCTGCGGACCCCAACTCGATTCCTTTATGTTTTCCTTCATGTTTAATTAATTTATCGCTCAAAATAGTATATATAGTAATAGTAAATATTCGCTTTCTCTCTATTAATTCTCCATTATTCGCATCATATGTTTGACAAATATTTCTTTGTAATAATTTTTTGCTTACAATTATAGTGAATTCGTAATTCACTCTTTTTAACAAAAAAAAAATTTTTATGCAACACATAAATGCATATTTATGATTGTCAGCAGAGAAAGATCTCATGACTCTGAGAGAAGGAGAATAAATTCTTTTGCATAATTAGCGCAATAAAATTCTCTGACAAGTTATGTGTACGGCCCTTAGTTTCCGGATTTAAATATATCTCGCGATAACTGAATAAAAAGAAAATTTATCTTCGGACTTTCTGCCTTCCGTCCTCCGATGTCACGGTTCCTTCTATCGCGACTACCGTGAAATTCGCGGCCGGGAAAAAGGTCTCGTCGCGAAAAGTGTAAGCCATATCGTGGAAATTTCATTTCGCGGCTCGTCCGGCCCCGGCAAATATTATCGTAAATTTCCGCCTTGGCGTATCACCTGCGGTTCTCCGTCGTCCTATCTCCGCCTCTCTCCGGCGCGCTCCGGAGAAATATTTCTTTCCTCCGGGCCGATAAATCAACGCGGTCCGTTCGACACGACGGTCATCAATAACGGTAGTGCTTAGGCTTTTTCCGCGCGGCACTCGCGCCGGAATATCGAAAACCCCTACGGGCACACACAGCACTGCGCTTCGCGTGTGTGCATCGCCGTTACAGCATGCAACGATCTCTTTCTCTCCCTCCGTGCATGAGAAGAGTGCATGCGCAGCTTCGAAAAACTTGCTACCGCGTGCAAGTTTAATGGCTCGGAACGGCGTTGCGCCAAGTTGCACGGGCTCGTTTATTTTTCACAGACAGCCAGCTATGCCCCCCCCCCCTTGCAAGGGGTAGAGTAGAAAAATTACCCTGGCGGACGTACTCAGAAATTAAAAACCGTATTATCAACGCAATGCCTATAACATTTTTATTTATCTAAATATGGAAGAGCAGTTTATAGCACTTAACTTGAATTCGAGTGGGTTTAATAATTCAAGAGGGATACAGGTATCCATTATTACAATACTCGAACATTACGGACGAGAACGTTCGCGTGGCGGTCATTTGTATCGACTTCATTCAGTGAAAGAGCCCAGATATAAATCAGTCGGAGTACCAAAGCAGAGTAGAGGCTATTACGCTCGTAATTCTGTTAAGATTGCACCGCGGAGGTACGATATATTCTCTTTCAGAAAAGAAAGTACGGCCGGGCGATTTCGTCGGGAAATCGGAGGAAATTCGATGACGGTGGAACGCGAGAGAAGGTTGGGAATTACGAGAGATTAATCGGCGGGAACGATTGAACGTAGGGGCATAATTATATTTCAAAGAAGATGAATACCTTTCTTCGACTAAAATATTTTTTGGATCGTGAAATTTATCATCTATTTGCAAACTTTTGAAACAATGTTATTCATGTTTTGACATTTCATTGGAAGAAAGGAAAACTACGTCATCGTCTAGGATTCTATTTTCATATATTGTTACTATTCTTTGTATCTATATTATCTTCCAATATTGATTCGGATTAATGCACGTAATAATTTTAATAACATCAACAAACATTGATGATTATTCCTTCTATTTAGAAACTAGTGTCAATAACAATTAATACTATAATTAATTTCGTTATTAATGACACACTAAATATTTGGAGTTACATGGCGTTCAAAGTAATTATGTAATAATTAATATTATGAAAGTGGACACGGAAACAACATCAGTAGGATGATTAACTAAATGAAATTACTAGAAAAGTTCGAAAGCGGAAAAGCGGCATATAAATATTGTACGTCAGACGGGATATCCGGTGTTAGTTTAATAATTTAAAAACTTCGTACGGTTCTAAATTAAAGTACAGTTCTGGCGAGGCCGATTAAACATGAGATAGCTTCATTAAAAAAAAAAGACGGCGAACTAATGTATGTTGTGAAGTTTCTCATTATTATTAAATTAACGGCGATTATAGAAGATTTTATAAATTATCCGCCGAAACGTATACTGAAATGAAAAAAGTCTACATTTTTAGTACAAATATTGATTTGTTATCATGAATACTGGAGGAAATATGAATAACGTACTTTCTTGGCAACACGAAATCTAAATTATCGCCGACGTAATGCATTTTCCAATCTGTAAACAAGAATTTAATAACGACGAAGTCGGACTGTCCAACCCTCAAAGTTAATCCTTTCCAGTAGATTTCAGGAATTTCGCCAATTGCGCGCTCCAGGCGGGATTGGCTGGCGCTGACATCGAATGAGAATCGGGGTCCGCGCCAGAACTGAATTATTTTCGGGGTTGAGGACTTCGTTTCGCCATATGGAAGCCGTGTCGGCAAGAAGCTAACTCCATCGAGCGTCAAACGTGTGCTGGTTAACATGCGCGACGTGGCAATCACGAATGCACGGAATCACACCGCGGCGGAATTCGTTGAATATATTCTGCGCGATATGAAATTCCATAATGTAATTAAAGCCGGATACCAACGCAGAGTGGGAAAATTGTTTTCGGTCGAAAATACTACATCGGCGACGCGAAATTAGTTAGAACCACAGCGGTGGGGTCCGAAAGTCGCATAAATCGATTCGAAGGCGCTCGTAAATCAGTCTTCGAGATTTAGTCTCTCGCAGTTGTTCGACCCAGTTCCCGCCGCCGAGAAGACGATTGGACGATTCTTATTGTCGGACAGTCTTAAAATGGATTGACAGGGATTGAATAAGCATCGACGCGAGTAAACGTTTGCTAAACATTTCGCATTTGTCGAGAACAGAAACACCGAGCATTTGATTAAATAATAAAAAGGTTAAAAGAGTGCAATATATAAAAAAAAATAATTTTTCGTTAAAGAGAGCTTTGTACGTTAACATCGATATATACAAAAATGTATAAATACACAAAAGCTTTTCGTATTTTATATATGAAAGACTTGTCTCAAACATATGAAAGCGTTTTATTAATGTTTTGTTGAAACATTCACGGAATGCGTTTATTTAAAAAATATATATATATTGTGAAAAAATAGCTTTTAAATGTACGTGTTTCAATTTGCTTTCTGAAATTGCGATTGCGCTGTAATCTCCAATCGAGCGAGTGCGGCGGACATGCATATTAACCGTAATTATACGAAATTCTTTCCAGTTGTTTCGTTGTAACGAGCGCGAATACGTGTTAGCGAGAACGTTATGAAATTCCACGTTTCTTTGACGTCATTACCGCAGGTCAAAGATCCGCATGAAAATTCGTGGGAGCGGTATCATCAAGATTGAATTCCGTAATTCCTGCACGGGCAAATATTTGCACGACTGAAAATCACGCTGATGGCGCCTGGTATGTTTGGTAATTGGTCGCGAATATACGCATAAAATTTCTTCGCATAGATTCATTTTAAAGGAAAAATATCTACTCACTATAAAACAAATTTACGAAATTAATATTTTTATCGTGTTACGCGAGAATAATTACGCATTTCAGGGCTTTAATTTTTTTTAAAGGGCTTTAATTTCCAATGATAAATGAATAAAATAAATCGCTTTAATTCAGCGTTTTTCAACAATTTGAAACGGTTGCTTGCAATTAATGATATCAGCACAATCATGTATTTTATATTACATTAGTATTAATGATGCAGAGAAATTACCCATTGTTTTAAATAAGTCTTAAAAAGTCTATTATTGCATTGAATTCTCCATTTATTCTCTTTTGATAACTGTCTTTCGCTCTTTTGTAATAAATTAATAATTTCATATTATATTATCGAGATAATTCGTAAAACAATAATGAAGACGATTCATTTTTTACACTCGCAATTTTTAACGAGTCTCAAATAAAATGCGAGATTTGATAATACGACTTTAGCCTAAAAAAGTTTAGTACCTAAGAGAAGAAACGTATCCTTTGACTTAGCACGCGGCTCTGGAGCGATACAGTGATTTTCCGGGACGATAACCGTGATTTTCAGACGAGGCCGTCTCTCGATAAGCGCGAACCGAAGTCAGTTGAACGACCGGTAGACATCTTTTGATGTCGAATCACTCTTTCCTTTTCTGTCGCTTCGTCTCTTCTCCCGCGCGCTCGTGGCGAACCTGCTGAAAGGTTCCTAGGGCGCGGCGCGAACACACTCGGCTGCCGCATACACTTTATTCCCAACCCATCGTTCCGTCCCAGCGATTTCGAATTCCCGAACAAATTTGATCGTTGTCGTCGTCGTCGTCGTCGTCTAGTCGAGCTCGCATCTCTACGTGACGGGAAAATCGCGAGCTTGCTCGCGCGTCGGAAAGCCACTTCTCCTCTCTCGTCGCCCCTTTCTCGTCTCGGTATATACACCCTCATCTGCTTCATCCTCCCCCGTCCTTCCGTACCTGTTCTCTCCCTTCTCGTCCCATCAACTCTCTCTCTCTCTCTCTCTCTCTCTCTTTCTCTCTCGTCTGCCACACGTGCGCCTCTCTACTCTCGTATTTTCCTACTTCTCGCGCTTCGTGGTTCTACTTTCGCACGCGCGATTGTGCTCTGACGACTTTATGGCGAGTCCTCGGCGGAATCCCAAACGTGGCACGTACGCGAAGTTACCGATTCGAACGAGGCGAAAGCTCCAAGAGGCGCGAGATGACTTCTCGGTTCATTCAACGGGCAATCTCATGGCAATCTCTTATACAACATTATTTCCCAGCTGATGATATTACTTAGCAACTTCTTTCGAAGTTGTGCTAAGTTGTGTGCTATGATAGCATTCCATTCTTTTGAGTTGTATCCATCTCATTTACAGTTACTATGTAGCAATTAATTTAAATATAATATATATGTACATAAATTCAATTATGAAATATATCGCAGAAATTATTTTCTTGCCAAAGCATATTTATGACTTAAAATGTTTTCAGATCACGGATTAATTAAAACTTTTTCGAAATCTGAAATTTGAAATCTAAAGTGCCAGCATATCGACCGATCGAGGATTGACGTTGAGAATTCGTAAGCAGACTTAACACACAATAACGCTACGGTGAATAATTAACGCGATATCCGCGGGCGTTGATTAAATTTCACGCGTCGGAGAAGCAAATTCATAAATATCCACAGCTGCGCCATTTCCGACAAAGGCGGCTGCAACTTACGACGACGTAGCGAAAGAAAATTAATGACTACAAAAGATTACTCTCCGGACTCCGCGGCTGTCCGATGAAATATCATAAATCGCGGGCTCGCTACGTCTGAGAAGTTTTCATAGCCGACCGCTTTCGTCTCTCTCTCTCTCTCTCGCACTCCTCCCTCGATTCCACCTCCTTTCCGCGTCTCATTCTCATTACGAAGTTCCCGGTCATCAAATTTTATTAGCCCCCACTTCAGAACCGGCCCGCCTTACTTCTAACTCAATATCGTAGATTCGTAGTCTCGGTTTAACTACCCTCCCATCCTCTCTCAGTGTAACGCACACGGAAGCACACCTACACACATTGGCATAGCTGTTTCCCGTCTCTTTCTTGATCTCTTTCTCCCTCTGCGCTCCTTTTCTCTTTCTCCCCAGCATGCGCGCTTTTCTCTCCTCGCATCTCTCACTCGCCTTCGAATGCAAGCGCAGCGAGCGACTTTGAAAGCGGCAATAATTCCGTGCTCTACGGCCAAGAACTAATTTCCACTAGGTCTGACAGGGGGAGGGGAAGGTACTGCGGAGAAAGGTGGTTGGTAAAGAGCAGGCAAGAGAAGACGAAGGGTGGTCTCACCTTCAAGGCTCTCTTTCCGACTTCCCTCGGTCCTCACGGACGGTTCGTTTTCTCGCGCGCCCTTTTATCGTCCGACAATGGTTCACCGGGGGTGTAGCCACCTCGGCCATACGTGGTCAAGGATCGCAGCCAATAAACTTTGCCAGCGAGCTACTAACCTACGTGTCGGTCGAATCCGTAGAAAGATGGCAAGACGGCGACTTTTGCGGAAAGACGGCAAAGAAAGAGAGAAAGGAAAGGTTCGGCAGGCCTTTCTAACGGCGCAAAGTTTCCGCTTCGCGTCCTTTAATTGCGACACCCGGAATTGGACCTAACGACTTTCTTTCGGTAACGTTTAAAAGCCACGGCGACGCTGATGTGACATTTACGGACGTGACGCCGGAACGGTCGCCTCTGCGTTTTATCATGTTCGAAAGACTGATGGTTGGCACCATCTGGGAACGCCGTCAAAAAAACGAATGAAGAAAATAGAATGCCCGTAATCAATGTGAAATTAGCTCACAGATGATTTGAAAAATGGTGCAGAATATTATCTTATACAAAAAAGTATCTCGTATTTTGACTTACAAAATATGTATGTTGAATAGCAGCAATTACTGATAATATTTTATGATCTTACTTCCCGTTGAAACGAATTTCCTTCATTAACAAGAAATAATTTGTTCAGCGATGCCAAATAGCTACTTTTAAAGAAGCTTTCCGGATATAATTTATACCAATCTCAAAAGAAAATCCACTCAACCTTGTGGCCGACGAAAATTAAGTTCATCAGAGTTGCAAAGAAGTTAAACTATCGCGGGGTCCAAGTAATGATTGTAGTAATTGGCGAGATAGTAATCTGAAGTTCGTTATCGCCGTGCATTACATTCGGTAGACGAGAACATTGCGGGTAATAAAAGTTACCGAAAGCTAGCAAGCTATAAAATTAAATCTGCAACGAGAAGATAAAAGCGAGAGGGAATGCTTTCGAAAGAGATCGAAATTTTCCGCTCTATATCGCTCAACAGTCCGGTCGACTTCTGGGCTCGAATTCTAGTTAACGATTCTACGCAAATAGGAATTATCATCTTCATTTTGAAGATTTCAATTCGTGGTCTTTACGCGTGCACGTTTTCTTTTAATTACGTACTATCATACCTGATACGTACAAGCGAACGGGACAAATCCGGTTAAAGGGATCGGGGGGAATTGACAAATTGAATGATAAAGACGATACAGAAATTAATGGCATTTTAGTTACGGATCGCGCGACATACTCGGCAATCGCGGAAAAGCCACCTAATCCTCTTACATCTTTGCGGACTCGCGTTGGACGCACGCTGACCGACTCTTTGAAAGGTTCGCCCCGTAAGCCCTTAAACCCATCTCGGGCGCAGCAATTCCAGACCAATTTCGAGAAAATTCAATCGTGAAATATACAGCACGGGCAGCGCTGCGAGGATCGACGGATCGACAGAAACAATAAGGACGTGAGACTTAAATCCCTCGTGTCGCGTCGTGTGAAATAAATTAAGAATCGATTGGTCATCTCGATCTGTCTGTAAGCTCACTAGCTCAATAATAATAACTAAGTAACGTAACTATAATAATTACAAATTGCAACGTGCTGGAATATTACGTTCGAATCAGTGAGATCAGAATCTTGCGTAAATAAAGAAATTAAGTACAATAAATGCAACGTGTTTTTTTACTCGAAATTTGATCAAAAAATTCGCTGATGAAGAACGCTGATGATGACGACTTACCTTTTGCTGTTGCGTTTGCGCGGGTTCTGTGGCGAGAAGCTGCTTCAAGGCCGCATGCCCGTGACCATTTGTCGTGGAGGTTGCACCAGGCGTGCTCGGTGTGCTGGGATTGCTTCCGGGGGTGTTAGGCGTGTGAGGCCCGGTCGTGGGACTGCTGGGACTGATGCTTTCGTTGATTTTGCTGCCGGCATGATGATTCTCCGTGTGCCTCCTCAAGCTCCTCGCGTCGCAGTAAGACTTGCCGCATCCCTCGGCTTTGCACTCGTACGGCTTCTTATTTCGATGTGTCAACATGTGTCCGTTCCTACAACAAAAAAGCTTGCTCGTTAATTCCAAAAGATCATATTTTTTTACGTTTGTAAAACGCAAAAATGCGCTCGTTTCTCTTATTTTAATTTCTTCTAAAAACTATGCCTGGTAAATTAAAATTGGAAAAAAAAGGTTTGCTCTCTTATTCCCTTTCTATTCCTTCAACAACTCTGAAACTTACGATAAAAATAATTTTGTAACAGTAAAAATTATTCATTTGTTACAACTACTTTTCTTCAAATATTTAACATTTCAAAAAAAATCATCTTTTCCGACAGAAAATCACCTGGCATTACAACCGGAATATAAATCAACTGCAACATTTCGGTTAGGAAATATCACCGAGGCTGGAATATCCTACGCGCTCCCCCCATTCGAATTCCTCTCGCATCTAGCATTAATCATAAGAACGTCTCGGGCGACACGCTATATAGCACTCGTGGATGCTCGATGGGCACGGAAATCTGATCGTACACCTGCTCTTTAGTGCCCGCCCGAAATTATGTCGGCCCGATTATGCCGACTATCTATATCGGCGATCTATCCCAGCACGGAAATCCCATATACCGCCGGGCACGATTCCCCCTGTCTTATCTAGGAGGAACATCTAAACTCATCCCCAGTGTGTCGCCCTTACACCTCGCCGGTCCGTCTAAAGACTTATCCACTCCATTTGCCCGGTATTCCGGCTGACATCGACGGGGCAAAACGCGCTCGCGCGCAGCCGCGTCGGAAGAATGCCTCCTCTCTACTACGAGATATATTCTGAAAATGAGACCTGGTCATTCTCTTCGCATTACCGAAAAGCGCTGGGAAAAAGGCGTGGAGATCCGAGGGTGTGTCCGGCATGCAACAAGTTGCGCGATTTCACGATGCCGGAGTTTAGATTACGCGATCGCGTTCGCGATAAATTCCACGACCCCCATTGACACGATTCGCAGTCGATTTCATCGTTGATGGTCGCAATCGCAAGATTGCCGACCGGCTCGATAAGCAGAGGGGACGTGCAGTCTCGATTGAAATACAGGATGTGTTTGTAACTGATCCCAATTGATAACTAATTCACTTATCCACTCGGAAAGTAGAAATTCTAAAATATATGCATTTATCTGTTACATTAAAACTACATACGCATACTGTCATTTTGGCCATTAATTTCAATCCAAAATTAATTGCAATTTACGACTAATTATTAATATTTCGACAATATACGAAATCGATAATACACGTTAATCTAGCATACGTTAAACTTCTTCGCTACTCGAAAGGAGCCGCTTCTCCTGTTCCCTGAAACTTTAACGAGATTCCGAGCGTGGACATCCTTCGTCGGATCCTTCGCAGTGGAACCTCCCGCAGTAGATTGCGAGAAGAAGTCGTACGGATACGGTGAGCACGATGGAAGGGATATCGTTTCCAGTAAATTCTTCGGGAGACGCGGGGCCACTCCTATCCGGCAAAGTTTTATAGTCTATCGATATACGAACGGATTCCCTTAAATTCCGCCGGTAAAGTTGGGACTGTGGGGAGGGTTTAATTTGTAAAAGCTAATTTGTCGAACTTTTAAGGTGACCCGTTCCGAGCTTCCAGCGTTTTCCCTTCCCGCAGATAATCAGGAACACCTGGGACGTGTCGACCGCACGTGTATCATTCTTCCTTTTCGTTTTCCGAGAGACACGGAAAGAAAGCGAGAGAAACGCGAATGCAAACTCCGCCTTTAGCTTTTATCTGAACGGTCGTTTTCGCTGATCAACCGGTATGTTTTATTAGAATACTTATTCAATCAGTGCCATAGAAAAACTAAAATTTTAAACGAATGCATTGAACGATTGAATAAATAAAATTTTATATTTCATTTACAAAATTGAAATAGTTTAACTGGACAGAGAATCAGTGGTCTGGATAACAATTAGATAACAGAAATAATAGTTATGACCTGGAACATATAACAACGTTAATACGGACTACAAATACCGTCGTAATAATAAAAGTTATAAAAATATTTTAAACAGTCTTTTTTGTGATAATAGCTTTCTGAAATATATTTGTATTCTAATATATAATACGTAACATATATGATAGACCAATACATGTTCAATTA
>VBVR01000465.1:23005-49539 GCA_011638315.1 Tetramorium parvispinum | reverse complement strand
CCTTCAAATGACTCTTCAAAGTCAAACCAATGGTACCATCTTATGTCCCCCTTGAAACCATACAACTTTTGTCTGAAACATTTTTGTATATGGGGCTTAGTTTTTGAGATATTTTGCTGTCCAAGTTAAAATGAGACACCCTGTATATAATATATTGGTATAAAGCTCATTAAAATCGGTGAAAGACAGTTTCCTTGTAAGAAGAAAAGAAAAAGATTACTCACTTTCTTCCTTTACTTCATTAACAGTAGTATTTCCAAACTCGCCATAACCAAAGCAACCTACTAAGGGCATCTTGGGGAACAATCTTTTGAATATCGTTGATTCCACATTAGTTTCTGCATACATTTCACTTCCACGTGCTGTGCACACAAACATAAATCCTATGGAATGTTTCCTCAACTTCACTTTGTCCTTAAATAACTTTAATCTTGCTTCGACTTGCTCCTTTGTATTACATTTCTTGTCTAAAACCGTGGACCACGTTTGTATACGACCAGTAATTAGAACGGTGATACAATTTGGTTCTTTCATTTTTTGAAACAATGTTTTGTTTTTCGTAGTTAGTGCAGTCTCTCGCAACACACCACCCCATACAGAAACAACGTGATTTTCTTTACCGGATATTTCTGCGCTGGATATAAGTAAAAGGAAATAAACATGTGTTAAAAATATAGATATGAATTATTGCTTCGATTAAATATAAATTATACCATTTTTGCACGGCTGAGGCCCAACGTTTCGCCGAGTCGTGACCCACAGAATAATTACAGAATAACATAAAACATGTAGATGTCTCGTGATTTGACAGAGATATGTCATGATTAATAATTGTGTCAATTATCTCGTCATATACAGTTCCTGTTCTTCGCCTCATTATGTGACAATATTCTGTCAGTCTAAACGATTTTATCGTCACATTTGGAATTTGTGGTAAAAACGCACACACTATATTAGAAACTGGATCCCAATGCTCCATTTCTTTGTTATCCATAATAATACCTTTACTATACAACATTAGAGCTTCACAATTATCAGGTAGCAACTCCTTTATAGGATCTTAAAAAGAAATAAACAATTTATATATTTCAATGATCTCATATTATTCTATATGATTTAAATGGAAATATATAAATAAAAGAATATGTTAAAACATTCAAAAAGTAATTTATCATAAATTATTTCAAATGAAATGAATGAAATTAATTTGCTACTGTTGATAAAATTTTATTTATCTGTGATTACTCAATTTTATTCATTATATATGTTTATATTTCAATAAATAAATAATTAATCTGGAATTTACTTTTATACACAATTATTCCACAATTTATATCTGTACTTATTAAAGAAAATATGTTTAAAAAATTAATAAAATATGTACCTTCTACATTATGTGGTGTCTCTTCAGGAATAAAAAAGAATCCTGTGTTTGGTTTAATTCTCATATTCATGATATTAATTAAATTCCTTTTATAAGGTTGTATAAAGCAACAAGGTCCCCTTGTCACTTTCTCCTTATTTGCAGCTTCTAACCACGATCTGAAAAGAATCATTTCATATTCAAATTTATGCTGCGTTCAGTTTACATATCACATACTTTTCATTCGTAGTACAGCAGACGGAATGACGTTAAATAATATGGTAATCCATTTTAATAGGTTTCTCATTAAACTTTTAAACTCATAACATGAAGTAAGTCAAATCTTGTTTGTGTTCATTCAAATACAAAACAACAGAAATTATAGTCTATTTGCAGAAATTATAGTCTATTTGGATAAACAAGTGTTTAAGATCAAATCGAACGTGGATCATTAATAGATTGGGCACGTTGTACCTGCAAACCATCGCAGCACTCGCCAGATTCCTGCCATCTAAATATTGAAAGACAATTCGCAAAATGTCGTAGGTTAGATAGGTATTCGGGTCCAATGTGTCTTCATCGCTCTGCGCTGCGTCATTGGGCATTTCGGACACATCGGATTTTTCCTTTCGAGGTTTCTTTCGCGCTGTGCCCTCCATACCTCCCTTTGAATCAGTTGAACCGGCCGCTTGTGAAATATCACAATATCATAACACGATGCAACACCACCACGAAAGTGTGGCGAAAGCGCAATGCACGTGAATGCACGTTGTAGACCACAGCTGTAAGCAATCGATGTAACCGTAAGAATCAACCAATAACGAGTGTCCTTTGAAATATTATAGGCTCCGTAAATTTCAACGGTCGCTCGCTATTGGTTGATCGCGATGATTACAATCTATGTTTACGTTTTATAGAATTCGTGTGCTGGGCTTCAAACACAGCAGCTTCATTGATACGTGTATATTTATTTTAGTTTTAGGCCTTCTTTTAATATTCATTTAAATAGCTCGTGTTATTTAAATTTAATTAATTTAATATTTAAATTCTCGAGTGACATTATGATTGTTTATGATTATTGGAAAACCGAGACACTGTCTCAAAACAACTGACAAATCAATTTTATACACTCAATTCTATCATCTAGATCTAAAAAATGAATATAATAATGTGAAAATATATATAAATGTCTTACATATACACATTGTTTTATTATCCCTACATGTGCAGGTCTCAAACCCATTTAAATTTCTACCAACCAGTTTTTTCTTTTTTTACTAAAATTGAAGAGAGTATTGCATGCTTCTCTTATAAGTATATAAAAGTTTATTAAGATAGCAAAGAAAGTTTGGACTTTACAGGATCTTTGACATAGACACATCGCTTGCTCCAAAGTAATTTCAATCAATCAAGTGTATTCGAATGAAAAGTTAAATTATGTTTGGCATCGTTATAATACCCGGCTGAATGTACGATATTGACATTGACACATGTGCTAATACTATCTGGGAGCCTTTCGCATCCTGTTGTAAGCGATTCAACTCGACAGGTTGGAGGATCGAGTCTTCTTTCCTGTAATTTAATTATTATTATCAAATGTTGATATGTATAGAAACGTATCTTTTTTTTAATAACAGATAATACCTTATTACTACCAGGCTGTACAATGGTTGACCAGGATTCGCCTTTCTATAATGATGCGAACAGGAATATACATTGTACGATATCTTGTATTTGCTCTTCTTCCTTCGAACGATCCTTTCCGGTGCTGATTTTATTATAGCGAGCTTACTGAAGATTTCTGTCATCGAGGATGCGTTTCTCGGACCGATCAGAGGATTGAGGAGCTTTACAACTTGTATTTCAGTGCAATCTTCTTCACTTTCATTCTTATTTTTGTTATCTTCATCGTCGATTGTGATGGTTTTTTCCTCAGACCATTTTCTCTTCAAATCCGTCCACGAGCTAGTTCCTAGATGTGTCGTAAAGGAAGGCCGATTAACAATCTCGTGACCGACTAGACTATTGGTATCATCGTGCCGTCTTCTTGCAACGGAATGCCCATTGCCGTGCATCAACGCGTTGTCCATCGTTCTCCGCTGACAAAATCTTTGCTGCCACAAAACATTCTGATAGAAACCGTGTCGGAGTTGGTTCTCCGTGAAGAAAGAATGCCTCGTTCGATATCCATCCATGATCGGCATCGTGTAATTGTTCATTTGTATAGTGAGACTTCGTTGCTGAACCGCGTTCCCGTGGTTCCCAAAAGCGACGAATAAATTGTGAAACACATTCTGCGTGACTCTATTCTGCAGGTAAACGTCTGGCATGTAATTGAACGGAAATCTATATGCGTAAGGCAAATTGATATTCGTTCCATGCATTTGGTCTACGGGATAAAACGATCGCAATGGATTACGCAAGAGCGTACGTGGATTTGGAAGGAGAGCACTTCTATTATTAACGGCAAGTGGACTCCTGGAGTGAGACGCAATTTGTCTCCCGTTAGTCCTATTATCCTTGCAATTCTGCCGCGCTCGTTTGTCGCTCTCCTGCATGTTTAATAACATTGTCCGATTGTATTGATATATACTTCTCTGAGGCCTTATATTGTGAGGTATGTATCGCTTGGAAATTTTCTCGCTAATTTCCGATTGGAATGCGATATTTGGTAATAGATTCAACATTTCCATTCTTGTCATACAGTGCGGCAATTCCTGAATCTCGTCGTCAGATAACTCAATCACCTGATGGAAAAGAGAAAAATATTATTTTTGGCAAATAGTTGGCAAAGAGCACTATCTGTACCTACCACTATCTGTATTTGAGAGCATCTTACCTCATGCTTGGATTTTTTTGCATGTAAGTCATCAATGAATGTCTTCCGTTTCTTTACATGTCTCGGATGTTCACTCGTGGAATTAGAATCGATTATAGAAATTTCTGGAGGTGATACTTTGTCGTTCCTCTTTGGCAATTGTTTAACATTACGCTGAATGCGAGCACCTGGCCACTTTGACACTTTGCCCGCTGTATCTCTGAGGATTTTGATATTGCCTAACAAGGTCTCGTCGGAAATGATTTCTGGTTTAGAATTTCGATTTTTTTCTTCGCTAGTTGTATCATTTTCTGACGTATTTTTTTCTGCGCCTTGGGAAGTGGCTGGCTTATTTTCATTCTTAAGACTTTCTATATTGCACACAATTTCGTCCACTAGATTACATACTATTTCTTTTACAGATTCTTGTACAGCAGTCTTTTCATGGTCGTTGAGACTAATAGTAGACTTATTCGATGTCTCTGGTATATCCTTTGCTAAACTTGGTTTTGATTTCTTTGCGCTCTGTGGTTGGTTGTCGGACATTCTCAGTCCATTCTCAGGATCAACAATAATTTTCCGTTTAATAGGAGCAAGTTCATCCGATCTATTACTCTTATCCGACTCTTCATAGAAGTAGCGCTGTATACGATAGCCATAACGTGTTAATTGACTATAAACTCTATATTCTTCCAAGGTACATGCTGAGTCATCGATCAAGATTTCGTATGCTTGCTGGACTGAACATGCCAACCCATTCCAAATGAGTTCAAGACAATTCTGTAAAAAATGCAAAGAAAATATATTAAATAAACTTGAAGCAATGATTGGAATATATTATTAAAAAAGTAAGATATAGATTGTAAAGAACATACTGTTTCTATGAGAAATAATGCTTCCTCTGGTAGCAAATATAAGAAACCATTTTTCTCCAGACCAAAGTTACTCCAGTCCTGACCGGATCTTTTAGTAACAAGAGCTCTCTTTTGGGACGGCAGCCATTCGGCACTGGCCAATTCCGAGATACGTTCGACCCTCTCGACATTTAACAAGTCCCTACGATTTTTAAGTCCTTTTTCAATCTGAACATTTTGGAGCCAAGAGTTATCAGGTTCAAAATGCTTCTTTCCGTTTCTGGGCAAAGTTTTCAAGGATCTCTCCCATTCTTCCAGCACGCAATTACTGATACCCTTGCTGCATAACAGTTCTTTGGCCCTGTTCGATAAGAAAGTATCAATTTTTACTTGATTAATTAATTGTGTTGTTTAACATATACATTATTAATGAATTATAATTTTCAACAAAACGACGCAATTTTTACTTTAATTTTAAAAAAGCAGAAATTTATCCACCGATCAAATAAATTAATTTTCTAATGTTTCAAAAAATTTCGCAAAATTAAAATATAGAATAACATGACTTCATTATGTCTGGGTAGTAACAAGTAAATCGCTAGTGATTCTGATTACTAGTTAATTACTTTTACGAACTATTGCAATAAGGCATCGCGAGCTGCCAGACTGTAGACTCACGTTAACGTGTTGCACGGTAATTTTTCAGGCGGTTCATCCATCACGGTAAACAGACACCTACGGGAGCCTGCGCTGCGAAACGCATGAAACGTGGTTCGAGACACGCATGTTGAAATACCTCGACGTTATTTAAAATCGTATACAGTGCTCAAATAACAGGTATCCCACGCCGGGAAGTCGCAGCGGGCTACGCGAAATCGATGTCGATTCGCGTCACCCTATACACTGCGGTGTGCAACTCAGGGACACGCAACATCTCGATGTTGTTCTTTGTAGCTGATCTCTTTGCACTCTTCCTCTTCGTTTCCTTTCTTCCTCTCCAACATCTATTTATGCATCTGTCTCACATTAGATGCAGAAAAGTGCAACATAGTGCAGCTACAAGGAACACGCCTTAGTTTGCTTCTTTTATAGTTGTTCATTGTTTTCACTCTCTTTTTTTCTCTTTCTCTCTAATATTATGCCTGTTCTGTATTCTTTTTAACTATACTGGCTGCACTAGTTCAGAGGTTATCCTTTTCCCTCCGTATTGGAAGGAGAAAGATAACCTCAAACTAGTGCAGCCAGCTCAGCTAAAAAGAACAGACCTCCAGTTACATATCTCCTGTTCATTTCAACCTAACCTAACCAATATAGATTAACTTTAATCTCAATCCAACTTACTTTTTCATCCTTCTCCAGCTCAGAATTAGAAAAAGGTAAAAAGACAAGAGGATAAGATATAAGTTGAATCTATCTAATCTCGATAGAAATAAACGTTATCTCGTTTTAAGTGCAGAAATTGCTGCAGAGTGCAGAACGAAAAATATCTAGTTACACATCTCAGGATGAGCAACCTTCTGATTATCGTTGTTCGCCGGACGGGGACGTGAGTGGCGGCGTGACGGTTTCCCGACTCTCCGATTCCCCGCGCGCGTCACCAGCGACAAAATACAAGTGTTCGCGCAACGGGCCACTCCTCTCGGCCGCGAGTCACCAGCTCACCACGCGATGCGCGTAGCCGACGTGCCCGACGGTCCACTCTGAGTATCCTCGTTCTCCGTAGGCGCGCGGTGATGCTAATCGCGCGCGGCGCTCGCTGACACGGCGGACTCGACTCTACTCGGCCCAGGAAATCGCGATCTCGAGGTGAGCGCCGATGACACGCGACTCGAGGAATGCGCGTTTGGGCGTTGACCGCCCCGCGCTGCCTAACCCCGCGAGACCGATTCCGCCTCCGACGCGTCTCGCCGCGTGATTTTTGATTGACGCTGCAACGACCGGAGAGCGACGGCGTCGTCTCGTTAATTTAAGCAGGAAATCGACCGCGCCCAATGAGTCGCGCGTAGTAAGGGCCGATTAAAGGCGTTGGCGAGTGTCAACAATTGTATTTATTTACGTCGTGGATTCTGGGGAACAATTGACTGACATAATTAATTGATACTGCTCTCGCCAATTAATCCTTACATCGCGGCATATCTGGAGAGATATCACTTCTCGAAAGAATTTTCAAACGTTTTTTGTGAAATGTAAATGAATAACGAATCGTATATTTCAGAAAAGATGTTGATCTGGATCCTCCTGTTATTCCTGGCTTCTGGAAATGGCCAGTTCCAGACCCAGGAATCGACGGAATCTACCCCTAGACTTCCATGGAATCGTTACGACGATTGGGACCGTGAGAACACAGGCTTTGGATTCCGGAATCCTACATTTCAAAATGAGAATATCATAATTAAAGAATCGTGAGTGTCGCTGCGTTGAGTCTGACGATGAAAAAGGACCTTGTGTAAAGGAGAAATTATTTAACGAATATTTTTCATTTTTCTTGCAGCACGTACTTCATAGTTGCATCTCGCATGGTTAGACCAGATCAAATATACAGAATTGCTGTAAACATTTTTCACAGTACGCTGCCTGTTATGGTACGTTCGTCCATTCAGCGAAATGGCGTGGAAATATCGGCGGCTAATGAAGAAGTGAAAGAAGGCATACCTGAAACTTTACTGATGCGCATGCCACCTACGGTCGTGGACGGCGACTTTAGATTGCGCGTGGAAGGATTGTACAACAGTTTGAGAGGTGGCCAAGCCTTTCTGAATGAAACCAAATTGGTATTCTCGCAACGCTCCATGACTATTTTCATACAATTGGACAAGCCTGTGTACATGCTGGGCGAAACAGTACGATTCAGAACGATTCCGATAGATACGGAGTTGAAGGCGTACAACAATCCTGTGGACGTATATATGTTGGATCCGAACAGAAAAATCATGAGGAGATGGCTCAGCAGACAGAGCAATCTGGGCACGGTGTCGCTGTCATACCAGCTTTCCGATCAACCAGTTTTCGGGGACTGGATCGTGCAAGTGATAGCGCAGAATCAAGTGGAGGAGAAGAAATTCCTTGTAGAAGAGTACTATCAAACGCGTTTCGAGGTCAATGTTACGATGCCGGCGTTCTTTTTTGACAACGATCCCTACATTTACGGGATCGTTCAGGCGAATTACACCTCGGGCGCGCCGGTGAGGGGTAATCTGACTCTGAAGGCCAGTTTCAAGCCGCTGGATAGATTGCGCCTCAATCCCTCAATCCCGATCGAACCGGTCGAGAGATATTTCAACTTCAACGAATATTATCCATCCTGGTTTAGAATATTTAATTTGTATGAAGAGAGAATACCAGTACTGAGGTTTTTCAACGGAACATACCACTTCCGATATCCTATGCAAGAATTGTTGGGTTTCGTGTCGTCGATTGATGGAGTGGAAGTCACCGTGATCGCAACGGTGGGCGAGAGATTCTTGGACGAAGTGATTGTCGGGTACTCTACGGCAAGGATCTTCAATTCCACCACAAAGGTCAGTTTCCTTGGCGGTAGTCCGCAGGTCTTCAAGCCAGCGATGCCGTTTACCTTGAATCTAGTCGCGTCCTTCCACGACAACTCGCCGCTACGGCCCACGCAGCTCAGAGATGCCATGATGGAGTTACGAGCGGACCTTGAGATGCGAAGTGGCGGACGTCGCAACATTGACATCCAATACCCGAGGGCGACGCCGGAACGCCCGGACGTGTGGACCATAAAGATGGATCTCAGGAAGGAGCTCAGGCTGGAGAACGACGATCACGCCAATCAAGTTCTGAATGACGTCACGTCCATGAGGGTCTACGCGCACATGACCGATGGCGAGGGTTACAGGGCGCAGACCGAGCTACTGCTGCTCGCTCATGAATCTCCGAATATGAAGCACATCAAGATATCGACGTCCACCGAAAACCCCAAAGTCGGCGAATACATGGTGTTCCATGTACAGACCAATTTCTATATTGACACCTTTAACTATCTCATCATGTCCAAAGGTATAATACTTCTGAATGGCGATGACAACATGCAGCACAATATAAAGACTTTCGCGATTCCTCTGAGCCCCGAGATGGCTCCAGTCGCAACAGCGCTGGTGTATTACGTGGGCGACCATGGTGAGGTCATTGCAGATTCACTGACCTTCCCGGTGAACGGAATCTCGCGCAACAATTTTACCGTGTTCATCAACAATAAGAAGGCAAGGACGGGCGAGCGCGTTGAAGTGGCCATCTACGGCGAACCAGGAGCCTACGTTGCTCTTTCAGGTATCGACCGGTCATTCTACACTATGCAGGCGGGTAATGAACTAACATACGCAAACGTGATCTCAAAAATGGCTCATTTCGACGAGGAGACCAACGGCACGAATACACATACTTGGCAGTATCACGCCGGTGATCCGGACGAGTTAGTGTACTTCCCGTCTTCCACCTTTGGCATCGACGTCAATCGCACATTCGAGTACCTCGGCCTAGTCGTCTTCACGGATACCGCATTACACCGGCGGCCCGAGCTCTGCAACCGGACGCAAGGCTACGGGGAATGTCTAACCGGTCGATGCTACAGACTGGATAAAAAATGCGACGGCATATTTGACTGCGAGGATGGCACGGACGAGGCACGGTGCGTCCAGCGAAACGCGACTGACTTGGCACAGTTCCGCAAGTGGCGGTTCAATCGGATTCAGAGGCACTACGAGAACGTTTGGCTGTGGAAGGACATCAATATTGGTCCGCACGGCCGACAGATCTTCAACTTGGACGTACCACGCAGGCCGGTACACTGGATGGTCACCGTGTTTAGCATGTCGCCCAGCATCGGATTCGGAATGTTACCGAGGGCGTTGGAGTATACCGGAGTCCTACCGTTCTTCATAAACGTGGAGATGCCGACTCACAGCAGGCAGGGCGAGCAAATTGGTATTCGCGTGTCCGTGTTCAATTATATGCGTTATAATATCGAGGCAACGGTGGTTCTGGCGGGCTCCAGGGACTATAAGTTCGTCCACGTTGAGGACGATGGCATCGTGCAATCGTACAAGCCGCGCACCTCTTTCGGCGAGCATCAGTTCTTCATCTGGATTCCCGCTCAGGACGCCAGTATCGTATACCTCCCCATCGTGCCGGTGAGACTTGGCGACATCAAAATCCACGTCTACGCGACCACTTTGATCGGCAGGGATTCGGTGACTCGCAATCTACACGTCGAGGCGGACGGGGTGGCGCAGTATCGACATCAATCGATCCTGCTAGATCTCAGCAATCGCGCCTACGTGTTCCAGTACATGCATGTGAACATCACCGAATTTCCAATTATACCGTACGACGAGAATCGTTACTACGTGTTTGGGTCTAACAAAGCGACCATCAGCCTGGTCGGCGATGTGGTGGGGCCCATCTTCCCGACGATGCCGGTGAACGCGACGAGCCTTATGAGTCTACCTATGGACTGCGCCGAGCAGAACATGTTTAGCTTTGCCGCCAACATGTACACCACCCTGTATATGCGTTTGATCAACCAGCGCAACCGCACGATGGAGAAGGAGAGCTTTTACTACATGAACATTGGCTACCAGCGACAGCTGTCATTTATGAATCCTGACGGGTCTTTCAGCTTTTTCCGCACCGATTGGAACCAGTCGGCGCCTAGCGTCTGGCTGACTGCCTTCTGCGCGAGAATATTCCAGGAGGCCAGCTTCTACGAATGGGAGAACTATCTGTTTATTGATCCTCTGGTAATCTCCCAGGCAATTTCTTGGATATTACAGCATCAGACACCGGAAGGTGCGTTCTACGAGGTGACCTGGCTGCCGGATCGAAAGATGAACAGTTCCTTGAATTATAGAAACGACATAATCGCACATCGAAACATCAGTCTCACCGCTCACGTGCTCATCACACTAGAGAGCGTAAAGGACCTTACGGGCGGCCTAGGTTCTCAAGTAGCTTTAAGCTCAGCTAACGCTGTCAAATGGTTGGAGAGGAATCTAAAGCTCTTGGAAGAACGCGGTAAACCTTATGAGATAGCAATAGTGGCCTATGCACTCTTGGTGGCGAAAGCCTCGACGGCCGAGCAAGCCTTCAACATCCTGGCGAGGCACGCACGGAGGGAAGGCGGACTGACGTACTGGGCCAGGGAACAAGTGCCGCTTCCTCCGTACAAGATGGAAAATCAGAAGCCCTTCCTGCTGCCGCGTTTACCCTACAAGTACGACTCGGAGAATGTAGAGACGACTGCGTATGCGCTGCTCGTTTACGTCGCCCGGCAGGAGATTATGATAGAGCCGATAGTAAAGTGGCTGAACGCGCAGAGATTGACGGACGGCGGATGGGCCTCCACTCAAGATACCGTTTGGGCGATGAAGGCATTAATGGAATATACCGTAAGGTCAAGAATCAGGGACGTCAGTTCGCTCACGGTAACGGTAGAGGCTACTGCTTTGCCGGGGAAGACCAAGATGTTGACTGTGAACGACAAGAATCTAGCGAAGCTTCAAACTATCGAGGTATGCAATATTTTGAGACGGGTATATTCTGCGGGACTAGTAAAATGACGCTTTAATCGCATTTTTATTTTTCAGATCCCGGAAGCGTGGGGAACCGTGAAAGTGCAGGCGAAGGGTGCGGGCTACGCGATTCTGCAGATGCACGTGCAATATAATGTGGATGTAAAGAGATTCCAAACAGAGCCACCGATTAAAGCCTTCGATTTAGTCACCAGAGCGAATTTCCACGGCAGAAATCAGTCTCACATCTCGTATCTTAGCTGTCAAAGGTGAGGTTGCATATATAATCGCAATATTAGCTCTACCATTGTCTTTACAACCGTTGCTTTCCCACACAGATGGACGAATCTCAATGAATCTGTGCGTTCCGGTATGGCTGTGTTGGATGTAGGCATACCAACCGGCTACATAATCCAACAGCAAACTCTGGACAGGTACATTCTATCGAGGAAGGTGAAAAATCTCCAAAGAGCGCGTTTCCAAGAGAAGAAAGTGCTCTTCTACTTTGATTATCTAGATAACGAAGAGACGTGCGTGAACTTTACGGTGGAACGTTGGTTTCCGGTTGCGAATATGTCGCGATTTCTTTCTATTCGTGTTTACGATTATTATGCGCCAGGTATTTATAAAGATATCTTGTTAAAATTGCTTATCATGATTCATATACATATGTTGATACATATTCGCCATTCTCATTTCAGAACGCTTCAACGAATCTATATTCGACGCACTGCCTACATACACATTAAATATATGCGAGGTTTGCGGCAGCTCCCAGTGCCCTTACTGCCCAATTTACAATGCTGCTACGCTTTTAGCCACGCCAGCAGGTTTCCTGCTTATCGCATCGGTCATCGTCACGATAACGAGGTACTTCCGAACGCAGCAATTCGGTGACGGTTAACAATAAAGTAAAGGTAAAAACATTCGATCCATCTCTTTGCCATGATTTGACTCTGTTAACGGAGCACAAATATGGATACAATAGATTAGAAGAACATAGTATATGTCCTCGATTTCATTTCTTAAAGAGCCGTTTTATATAACTTTATAAATATGATGTATGCATCGACCAGTACGAAATGACGAGTTTTAAATGTTAATTTCTTTTTCCTGTAGAGTAATCATTTTTTATAATTTTGACTACTATTTTTGTATGCAATACTCACACTGAAATTCTTTTTGCTACAATCTGTGAACATAGGATATATTTTGGAATTGTAAAAATTTCCTAATCTTTTCGTATGATTTTTATATTGTTGCACTATAAACGATACTTTAGATTTTTAAATCATATTTTATAAAGAGTGAAATAAGAACAATTAATATTTAATTACCTCGAAGGCTTATATAGTTATAGAAAGTATAATATTATTTATACTTCTGAATTATGAAACGCACAAAACTGATTATGTCATAAGATTGCACGATCGAAAATAATTGTTTTCTGAAATTATTAACGCAATTTCGCACATTTTCGTTATATTATTTAACGATTATTAGTTACAAATAATAATAATCTGTCCGTCCTGTTTTTTAAGTCTTAGAATGCCTGAAAATTTTATTTTTTATAACACATTTTATATCGCTAGGGCATTGTACTTTTGGAAACAAAGCATCTAAAGTACAAATCAAATGTAATAGTCGTAGCTGGCGACTTTTGTCAGTTACGCTATTAACTATTATTACCAAAAGATTTATAGCAAAGGTGTTCATAATGATTAAAAGAGTATATTGAAAAGAATATATTAGTTTCTGGTTTTTAATAAATAATATAAATTATTTCTTTTTAAAATATTTTTCCGTTTTTACATTTTAAAGACTTTAATATTTCTTATTCTGTTTCGTGAAGTTATCATTCGCAGATCGTGCCTTCGTAGTATTAACTCATTAATATTTCCGACTTTAGAAATAAACTTTTGTTTTATATTACTTCAGTTCTCGAATATAACAAATCAAAGAGATATATATATACAAAACATGATCGGCAAAATATGTAAATAGTAAGATAGGAGAGATAGATGTATTCCAGTTCGATTTACGAGTAAAATCGAGTAAATGACAATGATACCGTCCTGTTTATATATACATATTTGTGTAGAGATTTTTATGCCGTCCTTTGATAATTAGTGCCTCAAGAGTTATACAATTATGTGTATAAATATGTATTTGTTTTCAGACAAACATCAAAGATCTATTTTAATAACATAGCACACTAAATATGTATATTACAAAAAATATATATATATATATATATTAAAGTTTAGGTTTTAGTTAGTATAATTATTATACGTGTCACACACTGGTGTTTTAAGGATCGTCTACCTTAGGGCCTATTCCACAATTTACTTTAACCGAAGTTTAACTAACAATACCCAATAGGAAAGTTTGTTTTATATCAAACAAATTCCTCTTGGATATTGTTAGTTAAACTCCGTTTAAAGTAAATTGTGGAATTGGCCCTTAAACTTCAAATGTCATCTATTGTAATTCGCACGATAAATTTGTACCCATTTGCAGAAAATATTTATTACACACGACGTAATACACAGACACTATTATGATAAACGAATCCTTAAAACACATCCGTGTGATTGTAACGTTTTGAGATCCGTCCATGAAGTCTGCTTCACAATACAAAGAAAAAAATATATAAAATAAATTAGTAACGATTTATTCAAATCGTGAAAAAATCTTTTGCACAATGTATCGCGCGATAAACGCTTTTTTTCAGATATTAACGGAATCAACTTTTAACACACGTTGGTTATACATATTTTTAAGTTTTATAATCTTTATACGAATAAACAATAAAAAAATATATATATTATGTGTCCAAAGAGCTTTTCCTTCCCAATAATTTATTAACTAATTTTACTTAAAGATGGGAGTGAATGTATGCTGTGTGAAAATAGATTCCAGAATTTATCTTGATTCTCACGTCATGTATAATAAAACTAATTATGCTTGAAAACAGATCACCAGTTATATCGAAGGATACCAGGAAGACAAGAATGCAAACAAATTTTATGTATCTGTTTTTGAAGCAATCTTTAATATAGCAACATAGTCAGTCTTACAGTAATAAGCCAAAAATACAATCTATATATATCAAGCTTGACGGGGAGCGGGCGAAGGTATCCTTTCCTTCATTCGTGAGCGCCTTCGGCGAGGATGGTCGCGACCCAAGAGTCTCACAGTCGAAAAAAGTGTGTCGCTTTCGCCCGGACCCCTCGACAAATTTTACAATTTTACACAATCATAATGTATCACGTTTGCGAAATTGTAGGTCCTGCTCTTCAACGATGCGGTTTCGCATAATTAATAAGACGCACAACACTCTCAACTTCCTTTCTCTGTCTAACGTTCTTTCTGTTCGCGCCAAACGGAATGGTCGTAGCCTTGAGACGAGAGTGAAATTATTCTTCCAACAGCAGAAAATTGTCACTGAAGCTTGGAAACTTATTCCCGCCACGTATTCCCTTCTTTTTTGTAGCAACTGCGAATAATTTCCCTTCGTCATTCTTGATTTATAATGTATGCACAATTGGTTTAAAGATTCTAGCGTAAATGAATGTGTAATGAATTATATCACTTGACGATTTTTACATAAAATTATGGATTTTTAATTCCTAAAACTATCAAACGCATATTTCAGGGTGACAATCTGCGGAGATTGTCTCACGGTTTAAAAAAAAAACTTCAAATTCACTCGGCTCATAAAATTTACTATAAAAATGGCTCAGTCGAACAATCCAAGTGCGTCACAAAAATGTGACGCATTAAATATGTGATTTTATAAAATAGAAATTCAGTTGGTAAAAACATTCACGTAGTTTTTCAATTAAAACACTTCCAAAATTACAACGTTTCGCAGTTACAAAACAGCGTTATGATGTCAAAAGGACAACGCACGATTTTTTCATCCGCTTCAGGTAAACATTTCCAGAGTGCAGCGGTCAAATACACTAATAATCAATATAAATCAACTCGTAATGAGCTCGCAGCCTTATTCTCAGCTCTTCAGAGGCAGTTAATTGTACAAAGTATATCTGTAATATCTCGTCTCTCTTTCGTCGAAGGAGAACTAACGAAGAACACAAGCTATGTTACTAGCTATACAGAAGATATTGAATGCAACGTATTCATGAGATCGTTCTTCAACCAAGAGAGCGCAAAACATCTCTGGAAACGCAATTTCTTACGGTAGTTATACAGGTAAAAAATTTGGCTGTTTGATTGATATCACTAATTATCCCGAAATGGCATTCCCTCGCGCCAATCTATGCTTTAAATTCAAAGCCCACGCATATCCGATCCCACGTGTAAACACCTCGCACAGATCCCGGACTCTTATCCTGACGTTCGGACCTAAGTTAAAAAAAAAAAGTAATCGGGGCAGGAGGAAACGATCGATACAAATATATAGATATATTATAATATAATAGAGTTATTTGATGAAACATTTAAAGCCTTACAATAAAATATACAGTATGATGTGTGGTGTCGACGTATCCTTATGTGTGAGCATGTGTACTCGTGTACCTCGTGTACGTCTCGTGTGGGATTATCGTGTGTTATCGTTACGTGTTTAAAAGATGTCTCAAAATATGCAGCCACATTTACCATGTTTTTTTCGCAGTTCGTTCCCGCACTTTTTTTTGACTTTTTCAGATTGATACGTTTTTTTTTCTCGACGAGCAAGGATTAGTATTATGTACCTTTGGACCGAGAGATTCGATACGGCAGTTAAATTCTTGACGCTTACGATATCGTCGACGCATACCTTTCCCCCTCATCCACGTGACTCTCTTTCATCTCGCATAATGATTTGTATAATATAGATATCGGTATACAGAGCTAGTATCAAATCCTAACGAAATCGGCTACATCAAAATTGTTCCAACGTTCCGGAGAGATATGCACACTTTATTCTGCATCGGCCAGCTCCTCCACCGAGGCCACGTTCCGTCGAGGACACGCCCTCGAGATCTTTATCTTTTTTTTTCTTCCTTCCTTTCTTTGTCCCCTCGCGACTCACGAGGATCTTTAATATTTTCCGTTTATATTACTACGAAACCTTTTCGTTCAACAGATCACCGTTAGTAACGCGTCTTTCACTGTTTACTCATATAAAACCGGCCAACGATATATTTTGCTTAATATACCATAGCCGGTTGGAAAATTATAACTCGAAGATTCGAAAGGAAAAATTCACGATACGGATCTTAACATAACTTATCGGATTTGCAGTCACGTGTTCGACGTCTAAGCGACACAACTGCATTCACGCGAGTATGCGATAATTAAAAAATGAGGCCTTTGCGTACTTTAGACTGTCGTTTCCTTCTTATAGAAAAAAAAGCGATATACTCTACGATGCTAATTCATTAAATTACTCTTCATGTACATATGTTGATGCAACGTCATTAAAATGTTTATAAAATTTCATTTAAACGATAAAAAGTTACTCGGAGTCTTTAAAATACATTATCAATTCGTATATCTGAATAAAAACGACGAGACATGCGTATTGTACGAGCACATGTGCTCGGTGTTCCTCTCGTTGAAACTGATTCGAAACTGTCTCTCTTTCACGTAGAAATAATAATACGCCAACATTCGCTAAGGTAATTCTCAAAACACTTCTGTGCCGAGCAATGTCTCTATTAGGCTTTTACAATTTCAAGCCATTTCAGTCTAATTACATTTTCGCTTAATTTACGTTATACATCAGTTAATTCTTATATTCAGATTAGATATTAAATCTGTTAGTTATATCCAAATCTTTTAGCGCATGATAAACATCAACGGATGCATTTATCCTTAAGTAGGTTTGCATTGCAGTCGGATTTCCAAAACTCAGTCGAAATATCTTGAAAGCATCTCGTTGATATATCGTTGCAGAGATCATATCAATAATTTGAAGAAAGAGATAGAATTCCGATTATAGAAAAATACCGATTGCAATAAGTTTTCAGGCAGTTACATTTAGACATTATAATTTTTTTTAACTTTTCAATTTTTATGTAGGAAAATCTGGAAGTCTATAATTAATTTTACATAAGAACTACGAAGTATGAAAGAGTATGAAAAAAGAATGTCTAAATTCCAGCGAAATGCCCCATAATATGTAATGCTAAATATTACTCTTGACTTTCATGTGATGACTATATCGTTAAAATTTAAAAGGATATTTCATCGTGACAAAAGCATCACGATGAATAATAAGGTGGCGTAAAAACATCTTTAATACATAAAATTTACATATGAAAGTAATGCAGCCCCGCGTTTAGCTCTTCTCCACGGAAACTCTAGCGCAATATGTTATTTTATCCCATTAAATTACAAATAGAGGTAATATTATATTAATGTAAGAGATTGTTATAGTATATATCATAATAGCAGCGATAGTATTCGATACAAATAGACAGAGCCAAGTAGATAGCTGTTGGACAACACACAACTATTAAACTGCTGTTTCTATTATGTTGTTTTTATGATTGTTTGATAAGTACGGGAGTACTACTACCACTTCCTAAAATAATGACAATAACGATGATAAAGAAAAGCCAAGCTGCTTAATAACTATCCGGTATCCAACAGTTGCTTACTTAACTCCTCGCAAAATTAACCATTTGGTCGGTGTGAAAAAATAAACATAACGTTCTTATATTCTGTAAACTACTGTGGACCGCATCAAGATTGTTATTTCTATTTGGTTGATTCTCTCGTCCTTATGCAATATGCTGGTTGATTCTCCTTCTCTCGTAATTCGCATGAACTCTTAATCTCGGCGCAAATGTGAATAGAATAGATACATGCAGATGACTTGATGGTAAAGGGAAAGACATTCGTTTCGATGTAAAAAGAAAGCAGTGTATAGCTTACAGTGCAAGCGATTACTCGCTAAATTGAAACTTTAAATTCCACGTTTTACAGATAACAACTCGAAGAGACAGATTACATTTCTTCCGTTATATTAGTAGATCATATGATTTGAATTTACAGTTCTCTCATTGTGGATCATCTGCATGTAAATTCTACGCGATACCATTCGTGGATTACTCAAGTCAAATTATCGTTCTCTCGGATAACGATATATACGGATAGCGATGGATCTCTCAGCAATAGTAGTTTCCTGGGAATTCTTGATGTTTATGGGTATCATTTCTTTGTTCTTATAAGGATTAGTTACTATCACTAATTCAGCTAGATTCCTTCTCTTTCGAATCTAAAACAGAAAGTACGAGCGAGTCTTCAAACATTCGGTTCTTGAGAGATCGTTACGTTACGAAATAACGTAATATTACTGCAATTATAAATTTGATAAACTCTTACCGCTATCAGATTTGTCTTCCGAGGTACCGTTTGTCAACTCGGGTTCTTTCTTCTTCTCTCCTTCTTCCGACTCTACGCTAGACGCCTTTTTCTCCTCTTGATTCGCGGCCTTCTTGTCTTTCGCTTTGCCTTTAGCCGGCGTAGCTGGTTTGGGCTTCGGCTCCAGACTCGGATCCAGCACGATCTTACCGATGTTCTTGCGATCGTGCATTTTTTGCATAGCCTCGGGCACATCCTCCAGCGCCCATGTTGAATCCACTGCTGGCTTGATCTTGCCCTCGCCCCACAGCGTGTACACTTGATTCACCGCCCGTCGAACGAACGCGTGACTACCGTGCTGGTACATCAAGTGACGTAGATTCAATCCAGACAATGTCTTGTTTTCGTCGAACAGCTTTATGGGCGACACTTTATCGACTTGCCACCACTAAACAAGAAGTAATAAAACGTGCGTGAAGATGACAGAAATATAATTGTAGAATATATAATTATAGACAGAAATATAATATTATTCCCAAAACAAATCTTTTGAGAATAAAATAATTCGAGAAAGAATACAAAAGCTTACAGTAAAGTATGAAAAAAATACATAAATACTTTATAGAGACATAAAATACTTTTGTTTAAATAGATTTATCTAAATAGTGAGATATGAATTTTGATTGAATTAATCTACAATGCTGAGTTACATACTGATCGCGCTGCGGAAAAGAAGCTCTTAGTCTCCCCGGTGACGACGTTGCTGGATCCATAAAGGATGTACTTGCCCATTGGTTTCAAAAGAGCGTAGCCCTTATTACATTCTTCGCCGCATAGACAATCTAGGACGATGTCTACTCCTTCCGGGGAGATTCTAAACAAGTAGAGACATGTATGAAAAATGTATAGAATTTTAATTAGGCTTCTCGATATTGACTGTATCCTCGATAGGAAGAGAACAAAAAATATTATATTATGTGCGCCACATTGTTTACATACTTTCTGACTTCATTGCTGTAGTCCGCACCGCGTTCCAGAAGATGGTCGATAGTTCCTGCATTTTTGAGGGCCTCATGCTTGGATTTGCTGCACACGCCAAAAATGGTTACGTCCTTCACGGTTTTCGCGAGCTGCACCACCGCTTGACCCTAAATCGGATGGAAAATATTTTTTTTCATCGATACGATCGAAATCAATTGAGCAAAGATCGAGAGTCAATCGAAGCTACGAGAAGAAATAATACAGACATTTTCACTCTTTTTTCGACGCCTCACTAAAAAATACTTGAGAGCATAAACTTCATCGCCACCTTTTTCCCCCTAATCTTCCCTTTTCGCAACGTACGCAACTTTTTACTGAGAAAATCCAGTTACGCGCCGAATTGGACGGGCGGCGTCGGGCCGCCGCGCTACTCGTAACGCTACGTCTTGAGAAAGGATGAGACGGGATTAAGAGAGGAGAAAAAAGAACGGACCGCGTGCACAGCCGCTCGAGATTTTCAACAGAAGCGGCATACATTATTTCCGAGAATCGCGCTCGCTGCTTTCCATTTCTCTCCGCCCCTTGTCGAGAATTCGATACCCGGCGACCGAGCCGATGGTGAGCCGGAGCGCTCCGGGCTCGAAGAAGAGGATAAATGAGAAAAAAAAAGAGACGAGCAGAAAGCGAGAGCGGGAGAGAAAAGGAGAGACGAAGACAGAACAGGCTATTTAGAATCCTTAAATAATCATGAAAAGTATATTTCAGCTCTTCAATAATTATATCTCATCTTCTCGAAGATCTTCGTCGTTTCGTTATTATCGTATTTGCTAATCTAAAAATTATTATATAAAATTGTTATATAAAATGTATACGGAGTAGCGTGAGATCTTCGTGAAATACTTGATAAGCGACGTTGCATCTTCATCGGCGACACTTCACGAGTCAGAGAGAGCGGAAGTCTTCTTCTCGCGTAGAGACAATGACTTAATTAATATTAACCGACCCGCGGACTCGAAGAACAATGTCGCCATCCCTCTGCCCCGCGTCGATCCCCTCTTCGTCGAGGCATTGAGGAGGATGAGAGGCGCGTGTAGGGGCGATAATTCATGCTCAACAATGAGTCCCGAGAAAAACGCGGTCGCGCGAAAAGCGAGCACTCTCGTGCCGCGATTTCTCGCGTATTAGCCGCGAGAAAAGCTGGTCACGTACGGCGGTAAAGCTTCTGGGAGAAGCCACTCGGTTTGTGAAAAATATACCGCTTTCTGATCACGTCGGAGGACTTTCCCTCTCTCGTTGAGTCTCTCTTAGACGGATCGCGTCATATCTCTTCCACTCGTTCGTCTTTCCTCTATGAACAACGTCTGAGTATTCGGAAGGGCTTTCATGTATCCCTCGATGTCGAGACAGGCGCATCCAACACGCGAGTACGGGGAGCGTACACAAGACAGCAAAGAACCGAGCTTGCCAAGCGTCCGTTTCACGAGAATGGCTGATAATCGCCACTCAATGGCTATTTATAGCATAAGCCAACGGTCGGATCGATTTCACGAACGACCTTAATCGTCGTTAATTGATTCCTTCTGTAATTGAAACCTGGAACTGAAGAGGCGAGGAAAAGCTCGTTAACCATTCGTTCCATTCCATGTAGCAGCATCTCAAAATCATGATGGATGTTGTCAAAACTGATTGTGAGCCTTCTCAGCTACACACATTGTTTCCGCGTCATAAAAAAAATAAATGTTGCAAAAAAAGTTGCTAAATGTCCAATGATAATTATTTAATTTTGCTAGTGCTAACTAAATCCTAACGATAGAAGGAACATAAGAATATCCGTTTTATATGTGTAATAGTATCTTGGAATAATGGTGGATACGAAACTGATTGGAATCTTCTCAACTACACGCATTACCTCCGCGGCATAAAAAAAATTATTGCTACAAAAAAGTTACTAAATGTCCAATGATAATTATTTAATTTGCCAGTGCAAATTTTAACGATCGAAGGAACATAACTTGTCTGTTGACGACGCAAAAAAGATATATATCTCTCTAACTACATTTCTCGTTCATTTAATTCCAAGAATGTTTCATGAAACATTCGAAGCAGGGAGTATCGGTCGCTGCGGAAGTTGGGTGTAATTAAGCCCTTGTATAAAACATCGTTAACCGCAGGAGACGGGAGGGGGGAAAGGGGAGAGCGAGAACGTTGTCTAGCGATCAGGTCATCGGACGCCGTACACGTGGCACGCCGTGCCGGTACGGTGTGAAAGCAGCTTAAAGCCGCGCCACGTGGTAGTAACGTGCCGGTGATAGTGATGGTAGCGGCGGCGGCGGCGGTGGCGGCGACGGTGGTGGTATGGTCTCAGACGGGTGCGGTCCATGACGGTGGTCGATGAGAGAGCGAAAGGTTGCCTGGCAACCCTCATACCCCGTGCGATCCGCGCACCGGCATTCCCCGGTAGATTTCGCCTTTCGTCTCAACCGTCGGGGGGGTCGTAGGGGACGGGAGGCGGTTTGCGGGGGTGGCTTGCCGTTGGCTTCGGGTGTAACCTGTTGAGTCGTATTGATCCCGACGGGTCTACCATCTTCTTCTTATCTCCTTCTTCTGCTTTTCCTTTTCCTTTCGTCGCCGAGACGAGAAAAGAGAGAGAGAGAGAGACAGAGAGAAACCACCCCGCGTGGCCAAAGAACCCGGAAATACCCCTTGGTACTTTAACCTTCTCGTTCCCCACCGTTGCCGCCGTCGTCATCGTCAGCTTGTGCGAACGATTGCCGTCCAACCGTCGGTTTCATAAAATTTTGCATTTCATTCGCATTTTGCGAGGTGTTTAACATCCTCCAGTCGTGGGCGTAGGATTTAAACTGATCTCCGCGGGTGAGTAAACGAAGCTCGGTAAATTTTATTTCGGTAACTCGCGGCGAAATCCCACGGGGGTGGCGATGTTATTTCTGTATCCCCGACGAGAGGAAGGAGCGCGCAAATATTTATCGTGTAAAATCTTATTTAGGTACTACTCTTCAGCAATTCCTTACGGTTAATTGACCGTAATCGTCGTTCGTAATCGTCGAATCCCCATTATCCTCGTTCTAAAGCGCAACGTAATGAATTTAAAAAAGAAACATAAGAGCGCCGCAGACATACGTCCGCTTCTCGTAAAACGGTTCTAGCAATGTATAAGCAATAATGTTAATGACGCTCGCTTCTCAGCTATTTAGATGCCACGGTCGTAACGCCGCCGCTACTTATCGGATTTGTACTGTTTCGAAGAACGTATACACATGCCCTGAAGACGCCGTTCGCGTTTACGAGCGTAACATCTTTGCGCGAGACATTAACTCGCTTATACACGTGATACCACGATAAAGCTGTCTAAACTCACAAACGCGCCCCTTCAGCGCCGCGTTATTGTCGGCTGAGCATTTTTGCACGCTAAAGGCGCTCTCACCCGCCTACATTCTGTCGCTTTAACGATGAACCGCTGCAAAATTCAAAATCATTATCGTGCCGAGCGTTGTGCCATGAAACTTAATACAATCACGCGCACAATAGAATATTAATTCATGTATGTGAAGATAATATAACATCGGGCATTCAGGTAAAGGTATAGCTTTTATATATCGTATGTGTTGTTAAAACGCTTCAGCCATCATGCATTTGAACGTGATAATTATAAAATCCCTCAGTATATCGAAACGAGCGGAATCATTTATGGTAATGATTTATGATAATGGCTGTGGAGGGGATATTAAAGAATTAAATAATTGCGCGCGACCGAACGTAACGACTATCTTTAATATCGATATGTATTTACAACGAAGGAAAGAGAGAAGTAATTGATAAAAGAGAAGAGACCGCATATCGCGTATAGTCGAACGTAACAATTACGATACGTTCGTGAGTATATCGAGTCCTTCGAGTCGTGCTAAAGGATACGAGCGTGAGGCAAGGAGGTGTAATTAAAAAGTCCAATTCATCATCTCTTCTTCCCCGTATCTTTCGTAGGGAAGAGGGAAAGGGGGAGAGCAATACTCTGGCGCTCCCCTGAGGAAAAAGTACAAATATAAAAGGGGGATTCTCTCGTCGACTTACCACACCGCCGCCGGCGCTGTGGAGCAGCAGGCTTTTGCCGGGCGTGAGATGGGCCAGCTCAAACAGCAGGATGTAAGCCACGGTATAATTCATGGTGATGGCGGCCGCGTCGAGGTAGCTCATCCCGGACGGTAGCGCGAAAACGGACGTCGCCGGTACGGCGACCAACTCCGCCCACGCTTTGTGATCGGGAAGGGCGACCACTCTATCGCCTACCTGTGAAAGAAGAGAAGGAAAAACTGTCACGTGCGTGTCAAGATATAAAGCATTTATATCGCAGCTTTCAGATCACTTTCAAGGTACCCTTATTTTCTCAGGAGGTATACGATAGCTTCAGGATTATGCCCCGCGCGTAAAATTTCTCGCGTATTTACCGGATCGTCGCTGGATAAGGAAGGTTCAACGATTTTACACTTTGCACCCTTCCCGAAGACGGGGGCGCGCCCGTCTTATCGAATTAGGCCTCCCGCTGTAAAGCATCTTGATAGGCAGAGGGCGAGGCAGGAGCACAAGCTGATATTACTTCCGACCCGTGTGCTCGAAAGGAGCGCACTCTCTCCCTCCCCTTGATTTCCGTCTCTGACAAGACAAGGCAGCCGGTTCTACACGTGACCGGATATCTGACCCTAAGCGCCTCGAGAAGCTTGCTCGCCTCCTTCTGACCCCGAAAAGACTTTCGCGAAAATAGACCACCCTGCACGCAGCTTCTCCATACGCCTAGCCGGCGAAAAACACATCGCGAAGAAATTCCGCGGGCTTGAAGCCAATTCTCCCCGTAATGCGAATAACGTTAAATGATAACGGGAATACGCCTTGATATTCGATCTTATTTACGAAGCGACCATTAACATAGCCTCTTGGCGCTTTACCACGTCGGAGATATGGGATACTTTTGCGTTCATTTTTTTTCTCTGACGTAAGGACGTTTAATAAGCGAAACAACCGCGCGCGTGAGGAAAGTAGCCTCTCGTTTTATTTACGGCCCTCGTAGTCCGATCGCGAGGGAACGCGTTTCGAGTGGTTTCAAAATAATTCAGCGTTTAGGCGAACGTGACGTCAATGCTGAAAATCGATACTGAAACTACTATTTCGATACGCAAAAGACGGCCCCGTCGTACGACCGAATCGAATTAGCGTGTTACTAGGCGTTTACGGATCGAACCTCTCCGTCGAATCTACGGAGGTGATTTTACTCCGTCGAGATAAAGGGAAGAGACTGGCGCCTTGTAATTCAGTTACACGCACTTCCGGCTGCAGGCAAAGTTTCCGGCGCAAACAAGATCTATATTTCCGCTCGCGCGCATTTCGGTATTACCAATAAACATTCGACGCTATTTACGACGCAGTCATTAATCTTCCTCGGACCCGCGAAGAATAGCAGGAGTGAGCGAATCCGCCTTCGCAATTCGCGAATTTTATTTTTACCTCGTAATCAAATTCTGAATACACATAGAACTTAAAGAAGCAAACTTGTTTACAATTTAAGTTTCGTGTACTCGTAATCAGATTCATTAAAAGTTCCGTGCTTGTACTCACTTTGAAATTCTCGACCCCCTCGCCGACTTGCTCAATGTCACCCGCGCATTCCGAGCCCATGATGAACGGGGTCTTTGGGGGCGAGTCGATCGCCCCCTGCCTAGCCATCAAATCCTGGAAATTCAATCCGCTGAAAAAAAAAACGAAAGAAACTTTGTTAAATATTGCGTGCAATTTGGACATAGCTTATCCAGTCGAAAAATCTTACTTCAAGCCGCGAAACGTATCATATGATAAATCATCGAAAATTGTAACCAAGACCAGTTAATTTGTTCTGGATCCCAGCATTCGTACGTGTTATTTTCTATCATTAGCGTGCTAGCTATCGTTAACGTGACACGACGAACGATGCTGTTCTACGAAAATTACTATCCCGACGCTGTCGCAGTCAGGGATTTCGTTCTGATCTGTCCTACGGGACACACACGGCAGGTATGCTCGTTTTTCAGCGGAACGCCGATAGATCCCAGGAGGACAGGATCTGATCGTAAAATCCTACACGTTTACCGCATAGAATATTGTACCTACGCGTGCTTGCGCTCTGAAAAGGGGCTGAAATAGAGACCGTCTCACATGGCAACGAGGAGCTCCTCGCGTAAAACGCACGTGTAGTTACCTTCGCCGGTGCCTAACAGCCTGGACTGACAGGGAGGGTACGAAGGCGCCGCGACGCCTAGACCGATGCCTGGCGTCGCACGCAACGCGAGCACGACAGGCGTCGCGGCGACGTTACTCATCGGGGTATCGGGAAATATTTACCATTGGTGCCCGCCGACGTAAAGTTCGATGGCATTTCGTCGAAAATTGTTAGATAAACGACAATTTACGTGTCGACGTATCATCTCGCGATTTTGTACACGAGTACAAGGCCAGACAATTTAAATTGCTGACAAAATGATAATAAAAAAATTGTCTGGTAAAATCTGATAAAATGACTGAAATGAAATAAAACATGAGAATGATAATCTGAAGGAAAGAGGGAATTAGGATAAGCAGATAGGGCGAGTAGATGTAAAAGAAGAGAAGTTTCAAGGACGCTCGGGATG
>VBVR01000465.1:0-22997 GCA_011638315.1 Tetramorium parvispinum | reverse complement strand
GTGTGTGTGTGTGTGTGTGTGTGAATGAAATGAAGGAAATGGTTTTAAGTTTTGCTGTAAATTAAATCCCGCTTTCTGATTGTAAAAATGTTGAAGTGTAAATAAACTATCTATCTTGTAAAGAAAATCTGATAAATTAGGAACAAGAGGACGTGACAGAAATATTATGTATACATTTCATTTCATTCATTTCGACTGTTTTATTCATTCCAAATAAAATTGCGACTGTCGGAACGATCGGCTTAAGAATGCGAAAACGAATATTTCGTTTTCGACGGGCCGACGTTTGTGCGGCGCCTCTCGCGAGATATGTCGTAAATTGTTATCAATTTACACGCGATACAGCACGTAATTTCCTGGTGCACCGAGCACCACGTGATGAATCACCGCGTACTCGATGAAATCTCGTCCAAGGTTGGCGAACGTATCAGAAATGCCCACGCGGCCGCTCTCTTGTCGCGTTGCACATTATCAAGTTTTTCCATCTCGCTAAACGCTCCTTCCTCTTTCCGTCGCACGCGGGCGCACGTGTCTGTGTTGCATCTAAATAAAATAAAAAAAAAAAGAAAAGAAAACAGAAAGAGTTGACGGATATTTCTGTTGACGGACAAGGGGAATGAATCATTCGCGAGGAGGTATAGTTGCAGCCCGCCGGGCTATTTACTGTACTATAGATGCGTTGCAGCTGGTGCCTGTACCGTACGATAGCCACGCGTTTCGCCGCGATAACACGTCAAAGGAAGCTTGCGGTCATGAACGATACACCCGCGGGCGAGCAGAATTCCGTGATGATTCTCACGGGACGACCGCACATTGTCCCTTTCTGAATTTCACGGCCCTCGCTGGGCGATTAAATCGTTTCGTCACACGACGTGCGACGGGTCCGGAGGAAGCAAAAACGGGAAACCGCCCGCGCGAAACGTCGGGACGTCGGCAACGTGTGTAATCGCAGACGCGAGGTAACAAGTTTACACGGGGATTACACCTAATGCATCGGTACGCAATAAATCGGGTGGATCGAAAGGCACGCATTTATCCGCGTGTCCAATAACGTGACGGGCGGGATGCGTACAGGGGGGCAGGACGACGGAGGGGAAGACATATACGTGGGAAACACGCGCGCGACTTACGCATCATTTGCTGGGCTCCGCGCCTGGATAACCGTGGACGGTATTCCGCGCTCCCCCACGCCGAAGGACGACGTGAAGCGAAACGAGTCGAGGTACGGGCACAATGATTCTATTCCCGCGGCTTATTGACAGGTACCGGGCGTCCGCGCGAAACGCCAATCCAAAACGCCGCATTGGATTAAGTTGATTCCATTAAATCCCGTCGGCCGACGCCGAAGTATTTCGCGCGCTGTCGCGGCGCGGCGGGCGGACTTATCCACCCCGCGCGCGTAGGGCGTGGCGGAAAAATCCATCGTTTCTAAAATTAGCGATTTTAAATGGCCGTAAAAACTTTGCCGGGAACGAGCGCGCTCCGGCACGAGGGTCGTCGCGATTAATGTACCGCGGTACCCCGCAGTAAAATGCAGCGACATAAAGTTAGGCGGAACTCCTTCCCGGGCTGTTGCCCGCTTCGACATATGGTTTCAGTCCGCGCGGTCCACTGTGTAGCATGAAAATCACGTGCGGTACGCATATCATCCGGGGTTACGTTCCAAAACTTCCTCTCCGAGGAAAATTTTACTAAAAAGCCTATGTTATCCGGGACACAGCGTTTTAGTCAAATTTTCCTCGGAGAAGAAGTTTTGGAACGTAACCCAGAAATGGAAAAATTTGAAAATTTAAAAGAAAAGAATGATGGTGCAAGAATGGGAAAATTATAAAAATTTATGTATACATATGTATGAAATATGTGACAGCCTGTGTCACGTGTATCAATGTTTTTACATAGAGTTTCACGTAGAATTTCCACGTATGGAACATCGATATTTCGCGGCGCACATAATAAGCCTTCGTCGAACGAGGCGAGCTTTTAACCATTCGCCGCGACCACCCATCGTTCTATCAGTCGCTAATACAAACTCGTTGAGCGCAAATGCGACAGTTAAACGTAATAAAGCGCGGACGCAACTGCGGACGAAAACAAATTCCGTCCCACAAAGATAAAACAACAGCGGCGACGTCGGCAGCCTGATGTGGCGTAATGAAATTCTGGTCGCGACGCGTCGCACTGTCGTCGCAGTTAACGGCGGATAAACGCGTGATTTAGAGCGTGATTTAGAGCTGATCGCGCCAACGCGAGACGCTTTCATTCACCTTGTAAGACACCATATTGCCGTCCATTACTTTCACCAATTTGTCGTACTTAGGGTCGTTTCCGCTCCTTCCGGCGCGCCGGAGCCCGGAGCTGCACGATCGCGCGATTCGCGCCGGGAGAAAAATGGTCCGTTCCGGCCGGCAGCAGAAATTTCTGCGTACCGTCATTAACCCTTTCGGGGTATGCCAGCGTGCTAATAATATCCGCCGCGCGGCGAATTAGCGAGTAATGTAGTGATGAGCGATAATTAAGGAAAGCGATCGATTACATGTGATAAAGAGGGAGCGATATGAAGGGCCATTAATCGATTGGAATTTACACTAATTTAATTCGACGGTATATTGGGCTCGGAGCTGTTGCATTGTGCTGTTGCATTGTGTATAGGAAGCCGGTCAAATATCGCTCGTGTATCGAAGCGATACGATAAACTCGGGCTAGTTTTAATAACGGAAGTGGACTGGAGAAATGCATTTGCGCCGAGTAATGCGGGCCCTCTGTTCCCTCGATAGCCGGCGATTTTTACCTGAGGATCTCGCCTCGTGGGAACCGGAGTAACCATGATTCGACGATTCGTTCGTATTGGGGGAAACGGGGAATGGGAGAGGACAAGCACAAGGAGAAGGTTTTCAGACGTTACGAGCCGAAGAAATGCTCTCGCGGCTCGCGATCGCTTAATTTCTCTAAATTGCGTCGAATTGAGGGGAATAATTTTCTCCATTCTTGGCAAGAGGCAATTGAACCAGGCGGACCGGACCGGACGGCGACATGCAACGCACCCCAGGGTCACACACAAAGCCGCATAAAAACCGGCGCGGAGACACGCACGGTATACAGGGTGTCTCCGATCGACGGTCGTGCCAAAGTGGAGGAAGAAATTCGAGTTGGCGAATCTTTCCGGTCTCATCGTCGCGGAATACAAAGGCCGTCCGAGGTGGCTTTTAACGGCCGACTAGCTAATTATTTCCAGTCGCAGTCCCAAACACGTACGGCGTCCAAAGAGAAGTGCCGTTGATCGGAAAATACCCCGTGTGCGGACAGTTTCAAGTTGCGAGAGAGCCAAGACCGTCGCCCTTTGACCCGCGCGCGCGCCGCGACCGTCCCTCGCGCGTGGAACGTACGATTCTCCGCGGATATATACACGTCAATCGATCGTCGTCGGAAGACACCGAGGCGCCTACGGGGGCTACGTAATCGTACGGCGAAATCAGATGCACGAATCTCGCGTGACTCGGGATCGGAGCCGACGTCCGGGCGAGTGAAAGTGCACCCGAACCGAGCCGCTGTGATATTTTCTATACGCGCGCGTGTCGGAAAAGTACGCTTGTACGGCGTATGTAGGTACGTATTACGTAGCGCAGCATGGTGCTCTCCTTCTCTTTCTCTCTCTACGCAGTATATGACAGTTTGCGCGCCGCGGTCATTACGATATCGACGTCGTTACCTTATCTCGAGGATAGGTGCGAGCAAGTTTCCAAGTCGTATCGTATTTTTTCCACCTTGAAAGAAAAAAAGACAAAAAAAAACGCGAGCAAAAAGCGCGAGCAAAAAGCGCGAAGGAAAAAGAAAAGGGCACGAATTAAACTCAATTTAGGGTACGAAGGGCCGGCATGCGCAAATTGACGCGAACGCGTATGAATTATGCAGGGAACGGAAGGGCTATAAATAGCGAACGGAATATTACGCGCGCTCGGTCGCCTCTCGCGATTTGCCTCGCAAAGTCCGCGGGATAAGCGGGGCTCTGGTCGTGCAGGACGGCGGCGAACGTCAATATCTCTCCTGCGTCCGGCTACTTCATTATTCGAGATAAGCCAGGCTTTGATTTCATTAACCTAAATCTTCCACGTGGGAGGGACGGGCGGCAAACAAGGAGAGACGCGGGCGACGAGGTCGTAAACAATGATCTTTCCCATAGAAACGTGCGATTACGAGCGAATTAAAGTCAACGCGAGGATGAAGTCAACGTCGATCGAGAGATACCAGTGAAAGTTAATACACCGAGAAAAATGTTTTGTATTATGAACCAAAGTTTGGTTGATATATTATTTAGTTGCTGTAAACAAATATGTTATTATAAACAAATATAGAGCACAAAACAGAACTGTTTAGAGAACAAAACTTTAGTTCTTTAAACAAAACCGATTTAACAAAATATAATCAAATAACATATTTGTTTATAGCAACTGAATAATTTTCTTGGATATATATCACCCAAACTTTTGGTTCATAATACAAAACATATTTCTCATTGTCAGTGTACGATACGATACGGGCCATGCTCGGCGAATTATTTATCGTTGCATCACCGAATGGATGAACGCGGGCGAGAGAGAAAGAGAGAGAGAGAGAGAGAGAGAGAGAGAGAGAAGTTCGCAATATCATCAAACTATCAAGAATGGACCGTCGAGAAGAATCGGTCGAGGAATTTCGTCGGCGGAATTTCAGCGGCAACAGCCGCGCCGCAATTGCGACAGTCGTTTCTCTCAGAAAGAGACGCGGCGAAGGTTAAGCTCGTGACTTAAGGGAGCGGAAAAATACAGGGAGTGCGAGCGCACTTGGAGCAAAAATGTGCGGTACCAATTTATTGTACACACACACGCGACAGATGACCCCGTCGGACGGAGTTTATCAATTGTTTTCAAATGGGGGAAGAGGAAGGGCTACGAGGGGATACTGATATAGAAGTGTTTCTCTTTGTTACATTTTTTTTTAATATCATCTTTAATGAAAGAGAGAGAGAGAGAGAGAGGCTGCTGCTGCTGCACTTTTATGACGGTCTATCGGTGTGCATGTAAGCCGCGACGGATTACTCTGTGTAGACGGTGACTCGCGCGAAACGGATCGCAATCAAGCGGATGTAACGGTGAGAAAAGTATGTACGTGGAGAGCCGACGTATACGGAGAAGAGGTTAAAGCACGGATTAGTTACGCATGCGAGGATAAAGTGTGATCCGCTACGCGAAGATCTAATCTCCTGCAGCTATGTTCTTAACACGCGGCGTTCGATTTAGATCCACGCGGCGTTATGCTAATGCAAGCGCCTTGGGACGAAAATATAACGAGCTACTTCGTCACGAGGCATATCTGCGAAACGATAAATGTCGTTAATAATTAAAACGCGTGAATCAGATTAGGTACGTGTACGGCTGAAGTTTCTTGGCAGCCGACCCGAGCAAACAGAATCGAACCGCAAGACAACAGCTGTTGCGTCAAACGCGCGTACCGTCATATCGTTTTTGTGACTCACTGAGCGGGACAGCAACGTTGACATAAGTGTCGCTTCTTGCTGCGACCGCAAGTCGCCTCGGTGTAATATCTTCGCGGTGTAAATAACTCCTATCGACTCGGCCATCAATCCCGATATCTCAAGTCACGTGAATTCTTGCATTCACAATTCGATAAGCATCGCGTATAATTTTCATCATTAACTTCTTAGTCTTTCGATTCGATAAAAATTGCGTTACAGACCGCGGATAAAAGTATCCGTCTTTGTATTCGATACAAAAGAAAATGTCGAGTCCGATCCGCCGATCTGCAGCGATCAGTAAATCTATCGGTGATTCGTACAGACACGAAAGATGACGCATCACGTTGATTACGCTTATTGACTAGAAAGGATAGAAAATACTTTGTAAGACGATAACCCGAGTCGCAGTGATTAGTCGGTCGGCTTCGCCGCTCTGTCGCCGCCAGCGATATACATCCATGTGAATCATACGCGCGCGATGAAAAATTCCGTCATAGACAAACTGCCGTGGCGGTTGCTGCATATTTTAAGATTCGCTCTATCGAATGTCTACGCAACCGTGGCGAGGCTTCCCTAGGTGATACGCACCCCTTTGTTGTTCATTTGCTCCTCGAAATCGCCACGATGCAAATACGCGAGCGAAATGCAATCATTAGGTATGTATGAATCGCTGAAAATTAAAGTGGTATAATTCATTTTCAGAGACTATAAAACACAAGAAAAAGTATAAATTGCTAAAATTTCTTTACGATATGAAATTTTAATATTTCTTTTGTGAATTTCACTAATCAAATCATTAATTGTTGTAGAATCTGAATTTACATTCGACCAAAACTTTTTTGTTTCTCAAAATGAAAAAAATTGTGTTATTTCGTTTTAGTTCTCAATAGCTTATATGTATTTCGTAATGGCAACGCAAGAGGAACCTGCATGGTATGGAGAAAATCGGACAAATCTACAATATCCTTTCAATCAATGTAAAATATGTAGTCATCTCTCACTTATTTATTATAACGTTCGCAATTGATATCATGCCGGCGATTCAGCGTTTAACGCGCGCAAAGGAATCGAAAACAGAAACTAATTAATCGTGTTGTGCGGCTGCGTTGAGATAAAAAAACGATAACGGGCACGCAGTTTATTTCCAAGTTTTCAAGCAAAACATTTCTGCCGATCCGAATATAATAATGACCTATGTTACAAGCAATAATTTTCAGTGTGATTCACCCGACGGTACGTACGCACCGATAGATCTATGGGATGTCCGTATTGATCGAACCACACCCGTATTTCCTACACCCTCTACCTCGCTTCCACCCTTCCTCCCTTCCATCCCGCCGCCCCGGCACGCACGCGGATGTCAACGTAAATGCGTGCGCACAGAAATCGGCGTAATCGTTCGTACCCAAAAAGCTCCAAGTCACGCATTGATTTAGCCTTAAAATTTCATTCTGCTCACACAACATTCGGAGAACATTTCTGAGACAAAGAATTATTGAAGGAGCATAATATTGTTGTTTGGGATAGCAAGATTTCTTGAACGTCATCGTCACGTACGTCGAATAGATTGCCAGCGATACCCATAAAAGCGCGTCCACTTCAGACATGGACTTGACGTCGACAGCTGCAGCGGGCACTTATGCACTTTGCGATTATTTCGCGAGTGACATTATGTCGTAACGCTACAGCGATCGAGCTAAATTGCAGAGACCAAAAATACAAAGTGTTGAGGATCTTTACGGAACGTAACACGGTTAAATAAGGAATCAAATTTTGTTATTTTTAACTACTACATGTGAAATTACTATTTTAACACAAAACATGTAGTTAACATGCTATTTAATTCCATGTTTTAGTTAAATTAATTAACGATACGTAAAGTAAAAGCAATGGCGACCCAAGGAATGGTTAAAAATAATTCAAATTGAGTGTAATTTAACAGTAAAGAATCAAAGCTTTTCAAGATTCGGAAATCTAGGTAAAAGCTCGAGGTTCCAACAGCCAGCGAATCCAAAAAAGACTCAAAATTAATTTTGACGACCGGGACTTACAAACTATCAGGCTATCAGATTTTCTGAGCAGTTCAAAATCCTCGTGACAATTAAAAGTTGCGGGTAATTCCTTCTCGCGCCTTACCAATGCAGTTGATTGCGCGGCTGATAGGCTACGCGCAAATAGTGCGTGAATGACCGGACGCGATCTCGCGTGTAGGTAGACACACGCACGTAAATTCCCGGCGTATTTGGAATTTATGCGGGCGAAGCTCGCGCACTTGCGTTTTCGTGGAAGCGCTACCCGATGAAAGGCGCCATTGTATCTGTCCCGTCGAGTTTATCATGCTAATGAGGTCTTAATATCGCGTTATGGGAAACTTTGAACGGATACCATTCAGCGGACGGCGATACGCCACCGCGATCCGCGTGTGCGCCTCTCTCCCTTTTCTCCCCCCCGTTCCCTTTCTCTTCCCATACTTTAAGGCGTTTGCAACACTCGCCTTTCATCGCGCGCACGCCTTTTTTTTCCCCGTCGCTTCCAATTTCTTACGGGTACGCCACGAAGAGAGCGAGAGAGGGAGGGTATATTCGTAGAGTGTAAAAAGAGATTACAGAATAGCGGGTGAACTCCGCTCCGAAATGACACAAATGTTTATATATACGTCCTCGCTTCTTCCTCCGTTAGAGAAGGAAACGACCGTGCAAACGAGAATACGTTATTGGGTTCTCGGGATCGCTTGAGAGTTTAAACTTGTGGAGTACCCAGAAGAAGTCGTCCGCGAGCTCGCTTTCTTTCATCGTCGAGGATATCTATTATACATGAAATAAGGTGGTTCATTGGACTTTATGCTGTCTCACTGTGAGACGCGAGCGGAAGATCTGTTTTATTCAGGAGTAATCGCCCATTTCCTACGGCGAATAGATTCAGCATGAGTAATCAAGAACGTGATACGTAGAATACGGGAAACTACCCGCGAGTGCACTTGCTCATATCAAGAATTCAATGTTGAAGGAAGACGAATATGAAAAGTTCTGTAGAAATTTAAACTACAGTTTTAAAAGTTTCGTTAATAATTATTTAGAAGACTATTTGAAAAATTTTAATCAATTTAATAAATGAAATTTCCAATACAATAAATCAAATTTTACGCTGCCGAATTTCCGAGAATGTTATTTACTTTTGCCGAGCAATATTTTTTTTATTGGAAATTCATAACAATATAGAACAATATAGAAGCTCCTTTTGTAAAAATAAAAAAAAATAGTAAAATATAGTTGTTAAAAGAATAGCATTAATCTAAAATGTCCCCGTGACGATACGCGCTTTTAATGTTGCATCCACTTTCGGACGCGACATCTTAAATTCGACATTTCCTGCGACGAATAACCCTTTCACTATAAAGGATGCGTGCATACGCCCAAATGGAGTTCACGCTCACATGCGAGGAGCGCGTGAACGCGCGCTTGGCTAAAATGGAAGAATGCCTGCAGGCTTGCAACGGCAAAGATAAATCAAAAAAGCAACGGAGCGATTGCGCTCCGTTGCATTGTTCGCGTAATTAAATCAACGTAACAAAAGAGCCCATAGAATCCCCCTTTTGCGTTATATAAAGTCATGTTTTTTAGAATTAGAATGAATTGGTGTCCTCGAGAGGATTATTGATGTTTCTATGATAAGAGAGCGGAGGAGGACGTCGAGACTCTCGAAGGTCGCGTAACGTAAAGAGAAAAAGATACGAGTTATCAGCATTGTACCGGCATTTTATCGAAACGGCAAACTAAACGGCAATCTGTTTAGCCGTCCGTCTGGTCGTCGCGCGCGCGCACGACGACGGGGGTGCTCGCAGCTTAATGAACGTGTCTGCAGCGAGGCAGACAAATTTATTCGCCGGCATTGGCAGCGTGATATCTTTCTATGGGGGCTATTTTCTCATCAATCCAATAGCTTTTATAAAACGTGACTCACGCGTGAAAAGGTCCGCGCGCCAGCCTTTGGCAAATCCGACGGTTCGCCGTCTCCCCCGTGCACAATCATCATCGCGACTGTCCCTGGCCGCGCGAGATAAAGCCGGCTCTCTTTCAGGATATGATACGCGCGTCGAGGCCGCGATATATGTACGTATCATCCTCCTTTTTGTAATTGAAGAATCGAGCCAGCATCTCCTTGCACGTAACGTAGTAAACAGCCGGTCGAGGGCGTCGTGATTCACGAATTCACGCGGCAACGCCCGCGTTTTGGAAATTGATTGATCGACCATTGATGATCGAGCGTCGATCGACAGCCGGCGTGCGTGGCGAACGGGACGTCCAGAGGCGAGGCGCGTCGATAAATTCTAATGTGAGAATGCAACACGGGGTCCCGCTCCGGCCGTTAAAATCATTATTCGGATGTGTTTTTCGTCACGCCCCTCTTGCGCTTTGTGTTGTCGTTAAACGGGTATCATGGTGTCACCATCAAGCGTATTTTTCGACTATTTAGCGCGATCAGTGCCCGAGAATGACGCTGCTCTTCGAAAAAAAAAGAAAACGATCAGATTAGTTGATAAAAATTTCACGTATGTACAACAGTCTCGATCTAATGAGGCGTGGATAGCCCAGCTTCTGCATTCGTGTTTCTCAATTCCTCTCGTTTAGACGATTAGGATCGTAATCGCTGGCCACGACGACCCGCATATCGCGCCTTGTAGCGCAATCACCGAAATTTTCGTAATTTATCGTGGGAAAGCGGGAGCGGGCGGTCGAACAATCTGGAAAACTTGCGTCGTTTCGTGACAAAAGAGAGGAAGTCGCATCTAGCCCTCTCGACCCTCGCGCGTCTCCGCGGCGGCAACGTACGGGCGAAATATGTGCATTGCGGAGGACGTTCCAAGTCGCGCCGTGCCGCACCCTGTCGCGTATTTTCGTGACAAAGGTCTCCGACGAAGAGTCCATATGGGCGCCGCTTGTCTCGCTCGAAAACGTGACCTTGCGATCCCGAGTCTCGCGATTCGACGAAACATCGAGAGGCGAAAAGCCGCCGTCGAAATTTACGCACGATTCCGGTGCGCGCGACCTGAAAATTCGCGTTCGTTGGGAGAATAGCGGCGAATCAATCGACCGGAGCGGCGAATTTCTCTCGGGAATTTCCGATATCGAAAGCGCTATGGTACACACACACATACAAACATTTATACAGACAATAGCTCGGCCGCTCGCTCGCAGGTATTCGCAGGCCGGTCAAAACTGCGCGCAAGCTGGAGAAACGCTCCAGCGGTTTAATGGGGAAAATATGGCTTCTATCGGCGTTCCATCTAACGGCACGGGGCCAGCGCTGATACCGTTGCGTAGGGAATATGGACCGGAGAAGGCTCGGTCTCGCGCGCGCGCTCGCTCGGAGAAAGGGCGGAAGGACGAGGAGAGAGAGAGAGAGAGAGAGAGAGAGAGAGAAAACGCGTGGAAAAACTCACCAGGCTTTGACGCGTATGAGGACCTCTCCCTCACCGAGGGTGGGCTCCGGCTTCCTCAGGGCCTTGACACTCTTGAGGCCGCCAAAGCCGTTGAGCACGATCGCCCGCATGTCCTTGGGCTCCGGCGTGGTCTTCTCCTCGCCGTTCTCCTTGGGCTTCTCGCCCTCGCCGTTCTCCTCGACCTTCTTCTCTTCCTCCTTACGCTCCTTGGTCGGCTCATCCTTGGCCGGCGGCGACGCCGCCGCCGTCTCCTGCGGCGGCTTCTCGCCCTCGGCGCCGGGGCTGGTCTCGTTCTTGTCCTCTGCCATCTTTTTTACGTCCTTTTTCTCTCTCAGACGCCCTGCAACTCTCAAGCTCGCGCGACGTCCTTTACCGCGAGACTGAGGATCTCCGGCGGCCGCGGCGGGGATACGTCAAGAAAGGGAGCGTGCGTCGTACCGTCCGCGATCGCGAAGCGACGGACGGAGGAGACAGAGCGAAAGAGATAAGGAGAAGGTAACAGAGAGAGAAAAAGAGAAAGAGAGAAAGGAGAGAAAGGAGGGAGAGAAAGCCCGCCCGTACGTGTGGAATGGTCCGCTCGACTTCGCACGGGTACAACGTTTTACAATCCGCCGCGTACACGCTCCATGAAAGCCGACGTCGTTCTGTGCGAAATTCTGCGCCACTGTGCATGCGAAAGCCGCCTCTCTAACCATTCTCTTTCTCTCTCTCTGTCTCTCTCTCTCTCTCTCTCTCTCTCTCTCTCTCCCTCCCTCCCTCTTTTTCTCTTCGTTCGTTGTGCCGGCTACGCCGCGCCGGCCGGTTACGCGCGCAGTGTTGCCGTTGCTTAGCAACCGCGCGCCCCTGCCGGCCGGCCAATCGCGCGCCGCCGGCCGCGAGGCCCTCGCCGCTCATTCGCCGCGCTCGTTTGCGTCGCGCTGACCGGCAGGTGCCGCGTCGTGTCGCGTCGCGCTACGGTCACTGCTTCGCCGCGGCGAAATAGTCCCGCATCTTTCTCTCTCCGCCCGCGCCCTCTCGCCCCCGCCCCCCGATCACCGCGTGCTATAACCTAAAAATTTGAAAATGCCCGACTCCGCGGCGGCTTTCGAGCCGGCCGCGATCGATCCCCGGCATACCGCGATGGACGTACGCGCTCTCGCGTAATTGCAAATCGTGCGGAGCGCGATACGCCGCGGCCGATCTTGATGACGCGACCCATGATAATTGCTGCTATGAATAATGAAGGAAAGGGGCGAACGCATCGGATATATCTGTATACATGGGCCCGTATTCAGAACGCGTTTCCAAGGATGTTAACGCGTTTTTGTGTCTTTCCGTCCTTGTTTTACGTTTACCGAATGATTAAGCTAGAATGACATAAAAACGCGTTCTGAATACGGGCCGTGGGGTTTCCACCGCGAGCGTCCCTTTCGAGAGAGTCGCGGGTCGACGTCGACAAATCTCACCGCGCCACGCGGCGTGTACCGCATCCCGACGTTCTTACCACCGGCTGCGATCTATATTGTACTTTTTGGGTGTGACGCACAATACGCGTCGTAGACATGTAGCCCTTAAATCCCTGACTCTCGGGCTGCCTCTTTGCTGGAGACGTTTTTCGAAATGTTGTCGAAGTAAACGCTCGGACGCGATAAATTAGCGCGTCCCTAATATCTATGGTAGAATAATAGGGACGATCCCGTTCATCATCGTAGCGACGTTCCTTATCTGGAATTTCTGGGGTAGGGTTGAAAGCCGGCAATAAAACAATAGCGGCCGTCCAGAGTCTTGGGGGGAAACACGCCTCTATCGTATGAATCATTGCCTCGGACGCGTCAAGAAGAACTTTCCTTCGTCTCTCGCCGATAAATTCGTGCGTCATTGTGAAAATACACCCGCGACACATTTAGCGGCACGGAGACGCGTACAGCGACAAGTATCGCCGTGGGCCGTGACATAATTATCGCTCGTACAAATCACGTGTAACGGTGAACGGGATCTCCTGTGTTGTTTGTTTTACATTTGAGAGTCGTTACTCCGATATTAAAAGCGAGTCGATGAGTTTCTGCCGTGATTAAATAAACTGTCGTGCAAACCAGACATTCCGTATCTTCTTTTGCGTGTATTATACAGATAACATGTAATCGTGTAGACAACCTTACATTTCGTATCTCTCATGCGTATGTTATTGTATTTAATTATCTTGTTGTCAGCGATCTTGTGCCTGCAAAAAATTAAAATTATTATTAAGCTAATATCGAGCATTTCTTAAATTTCAGGTAGCACTGAGAATCCAAACAGAATTCTTTTTGAATTCTCGAATTATGAAATGAATTATTTTTCGCGTCGCATTTGTGTTGTAAAAATATTCTTAAGTTTAAAAAAAATTCTTAAAAGTTTTTGAAAGTTTAAACAGAATTTATTTGTCGAGTCAGTTCTGAGCGATAATCTTTTTCGGATACAAAAGGAATTCTTTTGCTCTTTTATAGATGGATTATCTGTTTGAAAAGGATTTCTTTTGACTTCATTTTGTGAACAGATATGTAATAATTTACAACTCATACAGAATAAAAAAAGAATTCTTTTGATTTATTACTATTATCTGTAGGATGTGACTTTGGTATAATTAATTTCGTGGCCGAAATATAAAATATATTTCGCATTAATCGACTCCATCAATTAATATCCGACAATTAATATTCCATCGATTACCAGTCGATGAAAAACGGCGATAGCCGTCGCGGACGTCGCGCGGTGGGTCCCGAGACGGGATAAACTCCCGCATCGAGCGAGCACAAAACGCCGTAGAACGGGAAAAAAATTGCAATGCAATTGGCGAAACGGAGCAGGAACTCCTGCGTCGTAGAAAATTCATTTGGTGCGACGAAATGACGGATCGCCCGCGCGATCCATTTGTCACGATCGCTCGTGCGAGGCCTCGCCGTCCGTCCGTCTATTCGTCCGCCCGATCTCTCGGCCCTGAAAATTCGCTCATCCTTCGCTCCTCGGCGTCGTGTCTAGCCCGAGAGTGGCGGTCGTGGCGGAAAGTAGTGCCCAGCAGACGACACCCGAAACGCGCGTGTATCCCTCCGCCGCGCGCGCGGTGTGCGTGCCCTCTCCGTGCACGCACGCACACACGCACGGCGCGTCCGTTCCGTCCGTTCTTTCAGCGAGAAACACGCCTCGCGAAATGCCGTGTTCGGAACTTTGAATTTCTACCGCACGGCTTCCTCCCTTTCCCGATCGTCGAACGCAGCCGATACCGCGAGCCGCATCGCTCTCGCGAAGATCGACTGCATTTCTCACACGATCGTTACGTATCGGCCGCAAATGAGCATTTGGAGCGAGGGGGGAGATGGGGGACGAGTGAGTCCAAGTCGTTGCGGTTTGGCAACGTTGTGGCAACGCGACGCACGCTACGCGCGTCGTCCACGACGGCGGTTCTCGCCGACGCGAATTATCGCAGGCTTTCGCCGGAGCGCGATCCTCCTTCGATCGCGGTTCCGTGCTTTTTTCGAAACGATCTGCAACGCACATACTTTTCTCTTTACAGCATACATATTTCCATGCCGTTTCCGTAATTACGATGACTGATGCGCGATTAAGACGCACGCTACAATCGTCGCGTGTTTATTGCGCGACAATGAAACGCCGCGATCTGCACGGCGAACCATGACATACCGACTATGTCAAGGAAACGCTTGAGAATTAACTTCTTGACTGTCAGGTCAAAAAAACTCTCGTTTGCTGTATTTTATTTATTTGATGTTCTTGGTCAAATCTAGAGGAAAGTGCATATTTTGATCATTTCTGTCAGTCTGTATATTTTGAAATGTTAAATATTGAATTTTCTAACGTGTTAATAACACACACAAAAATATATTAATAATACCATGCTGTACGATGAATGTTGTATGTTGAATTCGCGAAACAATTGGGCTGGGTAATGAGAATCATGCGCGAGTGCAATGAGGATGTGCTGATTGGGATGAATGGCTCGTATTGTCGGGAGGGCAAAAAGTGCCCTCCGGAGTTCTTTTCTGCCCATTGCGAGCGTGCCACAGGCCACAGGGACTCGGACTCGGGTAGCGTAGGAAGAGGGGATTTGCAGGACTGCGCCTACCTAATTGATCTTACGGCAAATTCGCGGCGTAACGAGACAACGTGCGCCATCTTGCCGCCGGCCGGCTCGAACCGCCTCGGCGCGCTGTGACGTCACGCCGTAGGCGACTCGGCGCGGCGGCATTTGGCAATTCCCGCGTAGCAGTTGGTCAGAGCGCTGACCTACTTGACCGACCGTCGAACTTACAGGGAGCGAGGCTTCGTTTACCGAAACACGATATTTTACGAAATACAAATTATTTCGCTGTCGCGTACGACAATTCAATTGGACTGGGAGTCGATTCTGTATCTTTTAAAAAAGTGAAAATGTGAAAAGTGAGCAGATTTAATAGGAAATTTGAAGATTCATTGGTCAATATCTAGTAAAATTGCTCACTTTTCACATTTTCACTCTTTTAAAAGATACAAAATCGACTCTCTGATCTAGACCTTAGCGTGCGAGTATATCTCTTATCTACAGGGTGAATTTTAATGGTTGTTACAGCTTTTTACCACGAGAGCTGGGTTACCGACTCTACTATACACACATGTTTATAATGACCGTTTGTGTATACTAAATGCCTAAGTGTAATATAAAGATGTGTGTGTACTCCAGCTCTCATGGTAGAAAGCTGTAACATAAAAATTCACCCTGTATACATATGAATTAATAATTTTTATTAATAATTTTTAATTTTTTTAAATTAATTAAATTATTTCATTTTGATAAATTAAAAATGATTAAAGAAAGAGTAATTAACGAAAAATGATAAAAGTTTATTCTTATAAAGATCTTATTAAAAAATAATCTTAATAATTTTAATAAATTTAATAATTTTAATAAATAATTGTATTAGCAAATATTTCGTTGAAAGTCGAGATTAATAACTAAATACACATAAGAATTATTTTTTGAAACGTTGACAATTTTGAACGCCTTTTTAATTCGAATTTTATATTCGTATGTTGCAGTATCATCGTAGCTACGTAGCAGCATAACTCCACGCAGTGTCGCGAGGTGCAACAGTGTCGGTACTGTTTCCAATCTATATTGCATTGGCTCGTAAGATTGCTTATGGTCTGCGGCTGTATTTTTGTGAGAGGTTAAATATATGTACCGATGTGCACGTAACGAGATTGTTTACAGGCGTCACAGGTGATTTGGGCTATCAAGCCGTACATTCGAGGGCCGAACATATATGACTTGATTCTGAGATTGCGTGAATCTTGACCGTACGATTGAGTTTCAAAAATGAGGATCGCCGTGGAGGGTTGCGCTCATGGCGAATTGGACATTATTTATGACACCATACAGGAAATTGAAAAGATCGATGGGAGGAAGATAGACTTGCTTATTTGCTGCGGCGATTTTCAAGCCACCAGAAATTTAAGCGACCTAAAATGCATGGCAGTGTCGGACAAGTACAAGGATATGTGTACATTTTACAAGTGAGTACTGTTGTCTAAACAAAAAGTTAAAAATGTTGAGTATAGAGTTTGTATGCTGCTTATAGCATTTAATCAATAACCAAATTGTTGGCAATATGCTAGCAGTTTGTCAGCAAATTTGAGCAAAATGTTGCGGTATATTGCTATCAGCTGTATTTGCAATAAGCTCGTATTTAGTAGAATATAGATAGAAAATAATATTATTATTAGAAATTGAGCAAGATTTGCCTTCTTTCGTAATCATTTAGATACATTATTTGATTAACTAAAAGTCTCGATATTAAAATTAAAGAATAACAAGGAAAAGTAAGCTATGCGGGGTAAACATGGTTAGTAGTGTGTGAGTTAACGCTAATAATGAATAGTCACTGTCTCACTGAAGCTCACAGTAAAGCCAAAATGCACAAACGTAATTACAATTCATAATGTGTATAAAATTGATAATTAAATATTACGTAGCATTAATTCACATACTATTGACGTTTGTCCACTTTTCCTTGTTATTTTTTAAATAAAATATATTATTTAAGTGATTACAAAATGGCAGAATCTGTCATATTTTTTCTAGCATTTTGCTAACAAAGTTTATAATAGACAGTTTGCAAAATGTATTTCTGCAGCATATTTGTGATTTAGATAGGTTATTTATTTATGTATGTTATTTATTTAATAAAAGAACAAATTGTAATGTTGTAGATATTATTCTGGCGAAAAAGAAGCCCCTGTGTTAACCATTTTCATCGGAGGCAATCATGAAGCATCAAATTATCTGCAAGAACTGCCGTATGGAGGATGGGTTGCACCAAACATTTATTATCTTGGATATGCAGGTGTGGTGCAGGTGGCTGGAATTAGAATTGCAGGACTTTCGGGCATATACAAGAGTCAACATTGGATGCAGGGGCGTTATGAGAAGCCTCCCTATACTGATAGTACTATACGAAGTGTTTATCATATTAGGAATCTAGAAGTGTTCAGATTAAAACAAGTAGGTATTTGCTATCATATAAATAGATGCAATATTTCCATATTTTTGCAATTAATGATAATTTTAAATAAATTAGTGAATCTCTGATGAAAAATATAATTTTTATTTTTAGCTTTCCGGTAAAATTGATATATTTTTATCGCATGACTGGCCAGCAGGAGTAACAAAATATGGAGATGAAGACACGTTGCTGAAACGAAAACCATTTTTTAAGTAAGTGCATAATTCTATATTGAAATAATAAACATTTAAATTGTAGAGATTAAGATTTGATATTAAATCGTTCTGGTATTTTAGGGATGATATAGAAAGCAATGCGCTTGGCAGCCCTCCGTGTATGGAACTGTTAGAACGTCTCTTTCCGTCCTACTGGTTCTCCGCACATTTGCATTGCAAGTTCGCGGCGCTCGTTCCCGAGAAGAAAGGAGCACGAGTGACAAAGTTTTTAGCGCTGGATAAATGTCTGCCAAAACGGAAATTTCTTCAGGTGCTGGAAGTGCGATCGCAGGAAGACAGTCCGATACAATTGAGCTACGATCTAGAATGGTTAACGATACTCTACTTGACGAATCATCTGTTGAGCGTCAAGAGCAGTATCCATTACATGCCCGGTCAGTATGGCGCTGGCAGGTGGACGTACACACCTACGGCGAAGGAGAAACAGACTGTATACGAGAAGTTCGGTTCCAATTTGCGGATTCCTCTCAACTTCACTCGGACAGTTAAACCATATGACCCGTGTGATACGAATACTCAGATCGAGCGGCCGCAACTGCTGATAAACGATCAGACTACTCAATTTTGTCACACCCTGGGCATCGACGATCCTTCCACCCTACTGCAGATCATCGCAAACACTACGAAAGATAACAGTAGATCGAGCGAAATGTCGATGGAAACATCCGGCGAGTACACGTCAGAATCCATGGAGATCTCGTTCGACGAGGAAAGCGTGTTCAACTCTACCTTCGAGGAGAATTCGTCAACTAAGTATTTTGTCGACAGCTCACCGACGAATTTGTCCCCCAAGAGCGATGGTGATGATTCGGATAATGGGGACACAAGTAAAAGCACCATAGATGGAACTAATACTTCGATCACATTTGCAGATTCCACTTCGATAGAGGACAGTAAGTAGCGTTATTACAAAATAACGAGTAACTTAATTAAATACTTAGTAAAATAATGAACGTTAATTAGAGATATACGAATCGAATTAAATTTCATTTTGTTACTATGTGCTGTATGTTGCAGGTAACGAACAAACCGGTTGTATACAAACAACCGAGCCGAACTGTAAAAAGTTCAAACGTCGGAATTATTCTGTGTACTCTAGCACGTTCTAACTGTGATAGTGTATCCTTTATTAGGTATTTGCATATATATATTCATGTTGTTTCCATATGGAACCTTTCTGTATTATACCTAATTTGTAAATAGCAGAATTTTTTATAATCAATTATATATATAAATATATATATATCTTAAAAGCTTCCAAAATAATCTATTAATTTATCATCCTTATGGATTGCCATCAATCATGAATCCAGAGTATCTTTCCTTTCCAACAATTTGCTGCGTCTTATTATCACGCTTCAAAACTTTTGTTTGCAATTCCGCAAAATAAATATCTGACAATTGATTTCTCAATATTTTCTTTTTTTGGAATTTTAAGCTACATTTTAATATACATATAAATTTCTCTTTTTGTTTAGTTCTTTTATTGCGTTCTCCGTTTGTGTCAATTATTGAATATTTGATAAAATTGTACATTTAACGTAATAACATCACAAAGAAACAATTGCATGTACGAAATTTAAATCGAAGACAGTCGATCTTTAAACGAGATGAGAGGAATCGAGTTCTCGACTCGTATTAATCGATCATACGTCATCCATTCGGGACGATTCGTCCCTGCTCCAAAGCTCCAGCCAGTGTCGTTAGATAAACTGCTTTTCGCGCATGCAGCACCAGAGATATCCAGTAACGTATGTAAGTGTAAATAAAGATGGATGCTTATAATTTTGTCGGGATTTTGCGATACAGGAAGAGTGCTTTATATACATTATCTAATATATAATTGCATATGTATTTATTATTTTACTTGACTTTACAATCTTATTAATTTTCCAAAAATTTTTATGTAACTTTATAGAAGCGTCAAAGTTCCTACAGGACCCGTGCAAATCCGAACTTAATACTACAGTGAAGATACCTTGATACGTATACTTGACGCGCAAGCGCGAAAGGAGCGGCTCCTTTTAATAACACTGGCCCTAGCCGCTAGCGTAATTATCTCAGTCTCGACTAGTAACGCGCTGGATCTTGTTCACTCTGGATTTATGCGTGTTTGATAATAAAGGATGACATTCTTCCATCCGCGGATGGCGATTCCGGTATCACTGCAGGACTCTCATCGCCCGGACAAAGTAACAGTAAAATGTCACGACGTATAAATATAATGTTGGACAGCTGTGCTCCGAACGACGTGCCAAACATCCGTTTTCTCAATCTCGACTGTTGATTATCCTGAGCGCGAAAAATGGACAAGCTGACTATCATCTCGGGAATACTGTTCTTGCTCGCCGATATCTCCGCTATAATCAGTATCGCCATGCCGGACTGGATCATTACTGACATTGGCGGTAATTGCGGAGATTGCAATCTGTTTTTTTTTCTTACCTCCTTCACTTGCAGTGACCTCGCACGTCATTTTCTTTGTGCCGGCGAGATTAAGATTAAGCTCGATTTGATGCAAATCACGAAAAACTGTTGAGTTCAGAAGACACGATTTTAATTCTACATCCCTTTCTTTCCCCCTTTCTAATAGGCGACACGAGATTGGGTCTCATGTGGTCATGTATGACGTTGTACAACAGAGATCAGGTTTGTTTCAAATCGCAACTGAAGTCGGAATGGATGATGGCACTGGTCTGCATATTTGTTGGCTGCATTTTGATTACGGCGACTATAATATTACTGGTGATTTCACACTGGGACCGTACTGTCACTCCCTTCGCACGCTGGGTAGGATTCGGCGCCAGTACGTACCAGAATATGATATTTAACATGATAAAATACAAGTAATACACGTACAAAGTAATGTAGATTTTTATATAATACAACGTTGCAAGAAACCAACTATATTAAAGAAAGTCTCTTTCTAACATAGTTAACATTTGAAACAAATATGTCTTAAATGACAAATACTAGCATGCAAAATACGTCGTTACGCTGTACATTAATCGATGTAATTAAATTTGCAGTGGTGCTGTTTTGTCACGCAGCAGTTATATTTCCAATGGGATTCCACATTGACGAGATTGGCGGACAACCATATCAATTACCTAACTCGCATCAAGTTGGGATTGCTTACATCTTGTTTGTCCTAGCTTTATGGATCACAGTAATCTCTGAACTTTTTGCAGGCAAAGTTTGTCTCCCACATTTTTAGCAGAATTATTTGCAAGACCTTGTCAGAGTAACGGTGGGTCTAACAATAATTTTTATACTTATGGTTCTTAATGCAAATAGAGAGAGGGGTGTTCTTTTTAGATGAACTGACTGCACTAGTTCAGAGATTATCCTTTTTCCTCCGTATTGAAAGGAAAAAGATAACCTCTGAACTAGTACAGCCAGTTCAGCTAAAAAGAACAGACCTGATGAAGATAAAATTTCGACTTCGAAACTGCGTCCGGTTTCATGAACTGTAAATGTTTTTCAACAAGTATTATAACTTTAATATTTTCATATTATTTTTTGCTCAAGAATGTCATTAAAATTGTAGGATACTCTGTTGATCGTTCCGATACTCGCTCACCTGTTGGACTCGCGTCCACATTTGTATACTCTGAAATTTGCGGAAATAACTAAACTTGGCTTGCAGATAACTATTTGTTTATTTGTAACAAAAATACAGAGGAGCTCAATGTTCAAAATTCCGATGGGTTCGCTAATTCAAATTTGAATTTCTATGGCGTCTGTTAGAGTAAATATCGACTCATTAGGAGAACGTTTCACGACAATTCCGATAGCAGCTCGATTCGGCTCGTATATACCGAAAGGCCGTTTCAGCGCAGGACGTAACACTATATAGAATTATTTTTACTTTGCAATAACAATCTTATAAAGCTTTAATAAGGATTGCGCTAAATTCTGGTATATATTAAGCAGATTAAGATAGAATAAGGATTAATTATAGCCATTAGTTTCTAATATTTAATCTTCTATAAAATGATAATTGTACAGATAAAAAGAATCTATTAAATTATTATATGACATTAATATCTATCCTTAACTAAAGGATGTGTGAATAGTTTATGAGCGATGTGTGTTGATATTCGACAGTCTAGATTTTTTCTAGTGTATGTATAATAATACATTAGATAAGATGTTAACTTTTAAATAAACGCGTGAGGGAAAACTGGAATGAAACTCAATACATATTTGAAATATATATATATGTGTATATATGTATATATATTTCTTAATTATAATTAAATTTTAACATATGTACAGTTTTACTCTGTTATAAACTTCAAATATTTATTTACAAAACCGCAAATAAATGGGAGGTATTATGTTTAAAGGTAATGCGTAAGTTACAGTTAGATTGAAAACTTAGAATATTTCTTGCTTCTTATCTATATTATACAAACATACATGCTAGATATAATAGATGTGTGTATGTAAGAGAATTAAAATTTATATATCTGATTTTTCAAAATGTTTAACAATAAAACTTGTATCGCAAATAAATGATAATTTATTTACGTATCAGGCAAATAGTTAATCAGACTATAAGATAAAATATAACACAATTTAAACGCATTTGATAAACAAACCTTGTTGAACACTTGTTTTAAGAATTAATGACAGAGACTGTATATCTAGGAGAGATTAAATACAAAATGTTCAATAATTGTACAAACAATCTTCCTGATAAGTCTTTCAGTTCTTTATCTTGCCAGTTCTCAATTATTAAAATGATCTAAATGTTTCATGAGAAAGAAATCTATGGAGAGATTTTGTCAGATAGAATACGTGTATATGACTTGTTTTACATGATTTGAAAATACATACAAATATATATATATATATTTATATGAATATATATAAATTATATATATATAAATTATATATATATATAAATATATAATATGAAACATATATTTTTAAATATAAAAATTGTGACATTGAAGAATGACTGGCAAGTTGGAATTGATTTCCACTGTACAGGAGGATTATATAAAAAAATAACCTATATATAATGTCTATTTCTATACTTTATACACACATTGTCACAAACTTCAAAATCTTTTTCACACTTTTGTTTGTCTTCTTAAAGAAATTGGAAAACCAGTAACATTTACAATAATCTTATTCAGAAAGAAGAATTATATACACACACGCTCTAATATCTCACAAACTGCAACGTATAAAGCCTTGTATATAATATATATATATATATATATATATATATATATATATATATACACATACACATACACACACACACACACAAGGATTTTTTA
>VBVR01000464.1:0-49586 GCA_011638315.1 Tetramorium parvispinum | reverse complement strand
GGAAATACGACGCTGTTCAAATCAACATTGTTAAACTCGCAGTGTCAAATTATACTCAATTTGAGTCCATTTTTAACTATTCCATAGGTCGCCACTGCTTCTACTCAATATTTCATTAATTTTGACTAAAAGGAAGGTAAAATCTTGACTAACATGAAAGTTAAATTAGATAAATTAACAACATTGTTTGTTAGGTGAATTAAATCGTACAAAATTCAAACACCTTCTGCTCACGATTCTATGTTATCACCGTGATATTTATTATTAAAATTTAGAGGACTGTATCTTACAAGTTCTTTAATCTTAACAGCTCGAGATCTAAATGCGAAGTGAAGGCGGGCGATCGTTCTAAAGTTAACCGAAGCTGTGACCCGGATTGTGGGGGAACAAATAACGTTCACCTTGCTAATAAACACATGACATGAAAATAAGCTATTCTAACGAACTCGAATATGATCGTAAGCTTCAAACTAATTACAAAGAACAAGAATATATTATAAGATTATTTTACAAATATATTGAGTAAGATTTATTCTTATTCGATATGTCGCTAATTTTCTCATTGTTTTAGTCAAATTAACCGAATATGGAGTAGGAGCAGTGGCAACCCATAGGAGTTTACAGTGAATGTCCTCGTTATACATTCTTTTTCATTCTTTGATATTTGGAAGTCAAGACTCGCACGTAGCTATTTTGATTTTCGTTAATTCGTAGTTCTTCTCTCATAGAACTCGACTCGCCATCTAATTGCGCTGCCTTGTCCTCCACGTTGCGTGCGGAAAATCGCAATTCCTGCATAGCGATGTAGACATGAACTACCCTCTCCAATTCGAATCCAATCAGCGGATACTCCGTCGAGACGGTTGGCATCGAAGGGCTGCGCGACGCGAAAAACGCCGCTATATGTCGCGACGCGATATTATTCATATGCCGGCGACGCGTTTGGCTCGTCACTCCGGACGCAGAGGCAATATAACTTTTTACCCAACCCCTCCTCTCGATAGGGCCTGCGCCCCGTTCGAACACTCGTCCGTCTGTTCCTCTTTTTTTTTCGTTCTATGCCACGCGCGGACCGGAAATGACGCCGGTCGACATATGGAATTACGCGGATACTTTCCCTTTCGACGGGCACGAAAGCGTTCGACCGCGGCTTTCAGTTACAGATATATGTTAATTTGTTCGACGACATTATTTTGTAATTTTTAATTCAGCGAATTTGTTAATTTATATAAGGAAAGCAACGAATTACTAGAACACGATTCGGTACGGCTTACGGATAATTGACTTGTTACAACATGTTTAGCTGCACGTAATTAGCTATCGTCATTACGCCAATTAGAAGGGGATACGAACGTGCAGTACACATGATCTAATCATTGCGAGATCGTTAGGCCTACATTGACGAAGCTGCATCCTGTCTAACTGAATGATCCGCTTTTGCCTAGTCTGGTAGACGTACAGTGGTTGCTGTACGATGCCGAAGCGATTAAATGTAACATAATATCGTCTTACTATAATGTCTCGTTAACGATTCCGTCCGCGAGATAATCAATACGATATATCGTATCATGAGAGAAGATCAAACTAGATGAGGGGAATCCCAATCGCGGCAATTTTAATAGATACCAATTATAGCTACAATCCAAATCAATTCGGATTACAAGATCATTAATCGTGAAATCACAATGGTAATCCTCGACGTAATTTATGACGAGCTTATCATCGTTTCATGGAAGTTTTTAGTTTCTCCAGTGCGGGGTAATAATTGGCTTAGATAGAGATCCTGGTTCGAACTAGTATCGAGCAACGTATGATGATAAATTAATAAATTCCCGTTAATACGGACTTCGCGCGCGGGCATGGTGGCAATTCAATTATCTTATGCTCACCCATGTAGTTTATATGTATCCTATGTAACCCACATCTTCCGCGCCATTCCACCATTTTCCAATTATCCCGCAATAATGAGATCTAATACTCCATTATTACAACGTGCCGGCTACTTTATCGCTTAAGGAGGATTAATGACGACGTCCGCGACTACTAATTTTATTATCGTGAGCTAACGAGTGTACCCATTTCGTATCCAGCATCGTACGAAGGGGGGAATTAATCATGTAATCGCCAGGCTACCTTGCGAGCATACTCGCAGTAATAATTTCGCTATAACTTCGCCGAAGCATAAAATATCTCTTTGATTAATCGGCACCTGGAGTTGTACAGATCTTACAACGTAACAGAAATGAGTTAGTTATTACGATGGTTTTCGTAGAAACTACTTTTTAGGTGCTCTAGCAACTGCCGTTCGATATATCAACATCGCATCTCAAGCAGCAAAAACTGATACAACATATTTTTCCGAAACTTTTCAACTTCTCTTTTTGCCTTCTTCAAAATTGTTCTTGTAATTTTTTCTTTTCTTTTCCTCACGCACTCGTCACCGTATGTGTGTAATTATATTTTAATGGGTACGAATAAACTCGTAAATAAACAAATAATTTAATTCTGCATTATTTTACATTATTTCTTTATCATATTCATTTTTCTTGCCTTTCATCCCGTGCTTGGCGCAACAATGATATTGCTGTCGCAAGATGAGTTTAATTGTCTACAATACAAAATTAAACTGCAGGTCCTCTACGCTTTTTAAATCGACAAACAGTTATCGCGGGGCGCAAACTGCAATCGCTTGTCATTATTTTGGATTATCGGTTACCGTTAATTGACGGTCGAGCGCAATGTATCGTGCAGTCTGTTCCCGATCGAAACTATTATCGGGTCGACGAATATCACGACGATACCTGTCACGGTGAGAAATAACACGATCAGTCGAATCGAACAAAAGAATTAACGGAAAAACCGTAGGATAGTATCACGCTTCATAAATATCGCTTCCCGTAAATCAATTAATTGACATGCCATGTATATATCGAATTCGTATTGTAAAATGTTTGCCGGCGCACCGATTGTTCATTAGCACGATGATTGATCGAATATGCACAACCGTATCATCGAAATTATATTTTAATAATAAATAAACAAACAAATAAATTTCTTTTGTTGCCCTCGAGCGGGAATTTTCTCGCGATTACCTTCAGCTAGGTGTTCGGATTACGTAGCTAGATTAGTTATCTTAAGATAAGCAAGTTATCGCTAGTTTGGTAACATCCACGTTACCAACAACAAACAAACTATGACGCTTGCACCTATACCTATTATCCATTAATGCAGAATGCAGAACAGCATAATTAGATGCGCATTAAGCAAACAATTTAGCTCTTGCGCTCGCATAAATTGGCGCATCGTGATCTGCATTGAACAAATAATGTTATTACCACCCAGGCGTAAAAAAATTCATAATTTTTTCAATACCGTCACGGTCTGTTTTTGCAGCTTTTGCCAATATTGAATATTCGATATCAACGAATATCATGTTAAAGTAAAAAGAGTACAATGATATTTTGTTCTTACAAAATTTCGATAACATCGATCGAAATTTATGGAAATTTTTTTTTACATTTACTTCGCCCGACCATTTTCATTCCCAATTTCGGTTTTCCCTCGTATCTTCTTATTAGAAATTTCATCTTCCGTCTCTTTTTCCGTTACGCGTCCTTCTCTAACTGGAGCCGCAGCGGAGCAGCAGGAGGAGCGTGCTGATTGGGAGGCTAATCACGCGCTACTCTCCATTACATTAATTAAAACTTAGCTCTCAACTCTGCTCGGCTTCTACGTCACCTGCCGCACCATTCGCGTTGTCCTTTTCTTCCTCTCATCCTGCTCGCATCTCCCGATGTTCCCGCGATCACTTTGTCTCCGCCCGTTCGTCTACCTATCCATGTATGCCACCGCTTGTGTATCACATTTCCTAAGAAAATTATCGTTGCCTCCAACAACACGAATATGAATAAATGATAAGCTTGTTCTATCACCGGCATTGCTTAATACGATTTATTCAACCGAGACCGGTTCTATCATCGTTGTGTAAACAAAATTCCCAACATTCCTTCATTAATTTTGTTTTTACAGAATTGATCATCAATTACAAAAATTATTTTTTTCAGCTAAAACTATTTTTGTCTAGAAAAAATTAATTAACAGACTCACCGCATATATACGTTATTTATATAGAAATTCTGCAATTTTTTACATATTTCAGAAATAGAGTTAAAAACAATTTCAAGCTTGACGTAGAAGAGTATTGTGATGTTAAAATATGGTATGAGTGGAAAGAGTCTAGTATAAATAAAAGTACTGTTACTAAGATTTGTTCAGTTTGTATTTCCTATTTGCGACTCTAGTTTTGCTTTTAGAAGTCGTTCCCAAAGGGTCGCACTTTCAAATAGATACCGAATGGAGAATTACTCTCAATTCAACGTCTACCTTATGTCGCCCATAGAGTTTTACTGTCGAAATTTGTTCTCAAATTGCGAAATTCCGAAACTTTAAAGTACTCCTCAAATTTTTACCGGATACTTATCCGAGTATCCAAAAATTTCCAAAGTTCTAAATAAAGAATATATTAATAAATTTATTTTTTTTTTGTTTTTACATATAATTTATTTTATAATAGTAAGTTACGAGTCGTGCTAATAATTATCTGTATAACCACCGTTTATGTTTTGTAGTATTCGATAACAAAGATTGCAAATTCCGAAATTATCTCTCGAATTAGATCGTTCGTTGTACAAAAGATTTGCATGCCGTTAGCAAAACCGCTTTGCCCATTCGGCAAAATCCCCACTCGACCTAATTCGAGCGAGTCGTATCGGCGAGTGTTACAAAAGAAAAAAAAAAGTAGAACGGATGACGAATAAATAACGTTGCACCGCGGATAATAGTATTTATTGAATATACAATTATACATCCTATATCGACGAAAGGAATGGATTGTTCTCGTATTTCTATCGTGGATAGTCTCGCCGTTTATTTTTCTCCGCTCGTACATTCATCCTCCTGGGAGGATCAATAACGACCGCGAAAAACAACTTGCCTGCCCACTAATGTTACGATTATGGCTGTACGTTAATCAAGCCCAACGATCGGCGTAAGTGCCCGCGTGACTATACGATATCCGATCTACAAGACGGCTAGCGATAATAATGTCCATATAGAATGAGACTACGTATCCTTCGGATTAGTCGGAGAATTATTCCGACTTAACTCAACTGAAAGTTTAATTCTAAACTATGAACATCCCACCGCAACATATATCCCACATACATCGCGAATTATCCGGACGAAGTGAACCACGGTTTAACGTCTTCGATGGGAATGTACGGTGTGGATGAGGGCGCGGGATGGCCATCGCGGTGACCAAATTGGAAAAAGTACCGATCAAACAAAACTAATTGGGTTCCTCGTGCTCGAGCTGCAACAAAGCAACTCTCGCTTCGAGCGAGAACGAGCCGGTACGTCTCAATCGCGAATTATTTCGGCACGTTTCGGAACTTTATTATATTTCGGTCGGGCCGATATCGTTTTTGTAATTCTATCGCGGGATAAAAGATCGTGTTTGACTAGAAACTATCGCGCGAAAGTATACAGACGGACGGCGCGCGGTCTATTCCGCCGAAATATAACATGTGGACCGACGTGCGACGTGCGGATTTTGCGGAAACCGTGTTGGAAATGGAAATATAGGGAAAACTCTGGTTACGGGGAGGCACGTGATCGAGCCGAACGAAAAATGTGTTCCTTTCTATAACGTGATCGGACCTCGAAAAGACCCGACGTTCCAATTATTTTCCTATGGTGTCGGTTCGCGGGGAAACACAACGGTACAATAATCTCGTTACACATACTGAAAAATTTCTGCTGGAAATATTGGATAATCCGCTTCATTAATTTCACGCAAAATAAAAAAGATAAATGTTCCTTTTTTCCCAATTTAATGAATATTTTATTAATTTAGCGTCAATAAGGGATTTTCGATTTAAGAGCTCATGCGATTCATAATGGCAGTCAGAGTGTGGATTATTATATTTTTAGTTTATTATTTTATGCTGTAGCATACAAAATGCGTGTATAATCAACTGGATGTAAAATCTCCATTTGCAATCTGCTTTTCACAAAACGAGCTATTTAAAGTTTCAGGAGCTATGTATGTAGATAATTGCCACGCAATAGTTGGCACTGATAGTTGGCTAACGATCGTGATTATAACTTACACATGGCTTTTATAACTCGCTGAAAAGTGGGGCCTTTTTCGCGCGTTGAATCATGGAGTGGAGTCTCCCTCTCTCCCGACCGAGTTCGTTCATCCGCCTCAGGGTTGCGCGCGGGAGCAGTTTCTATTTAACATTTAGTCATACGCTCGCGTAGGTACTCCACCGACTACGCATTCGTCGTAAATCTTACCACTACACGCGCGAACACGACGGCCAACGATACAGTGGTACATGTATCGATGTACAAGCACGCGCGCTGCTCGGTATGGATCGCCCGTTCTCTTCGATCTCAAAGCCACCCCTGCTCCGGTTTCACGGATGGAATTTCAGGAGAAACGTTTTATACGCCGGGTGCTCTCTCGGCTGGCACGTCGCCTCGAGCGCTTTGTCGGAGGGCAGTTAATTAATAAAAGCTGGAAAGAAGGGAGTACGAAGCGCGCGTACGGGAGCGACGGGGAGCGCCCGGGCGTTGGTCCGGGGGGAGTGACGGGAGACTGGGAAAAAGGGGGGAACGAGGACCGGGGTATAAACGGAAGGTATAAAAGGATGGAATACTATACTATCGTTTCATATCGGCCGGCCCAACTTCGCACTTGCAATTCAAACGAGAATAGCACTCACGCGTCGTGAACGAGGAACTTGTCGCCGTTTTTCTCGATGCAGAAACCCTTGCTGGTGATTTCGGAGCCGTTGACGGTCACCAAGTCCGTAATCCCCGACTGGAACCACCGGCCGTACCATTCCTCCGGGAACGTGCAGCCTGAAAACAGAGGATGGAGAGCATATAGCAGCAGGGGTTGCTTCAGCCGCCTGCGGGTGATGGGCGATATACCCGCTCGGTCGGAAAGTTTCCAGATTTTAATCTGAGGACCCGAGCCCGCCGACGTCCGCTCCGGAAACGCAAAACAATCCAAAGCAGCTTCGGCTACGATATTTTTCGCCGGTGAACAGCCGGCGGGCTTGTACGCGTCAGGGTTACCGTTTCTACAACGACGTGGCCAAGAGGAACGTAATGAAACAATTGTAACTACTGTGTTTCTCCCTCTCCTTTTTTCTTTCCTTTCCTCGCGCAAACGGAAAATGTCGAGTCCCGCAGGATTATTTTCTCGTTTCCCGCGAGAAATGCAGCGATTGCACGAGCTGAAAAGTCGATGTTTCTTTTCGAAGTCAAGGGGAAAAAATACGTGCAATGTAATATTATATCAGCGAAAAAGGATAATTGCATCTTGTTGTCTATTACACGAAAATCCTGCGTAAACTGATTGCGGCGGTCTGTATTTATCGATGGCGTACATATAAATGTAACCTAAACCTTGTACCGTGCGAACATTTATACGGGGCATGCAGGATGTTATATTTTAAATTCCGGGATTTGATATTCGACAAAACTCAACAACGGAGAAGAAACGTTCCTCGTATCGTATGATGTTGTCGTGTAATGCAATCTCGATACATCGTATAATGTAATCTCCGTATCAAAATACCCTCCCCTATATTCAATGTTTCCTGTGTCTTCGTACGTGTATAGATAAACGAGATAATGAAAAATCACCGTCCATTTCCATTGCTTTTAAATAATCGAACTGTGATCCCTGCCGAGCTGCCGAGTGGACACCGGTGGTTGCTCGACTCGTAGGGTGGAGTCCCTTCTCACCCTCCGTTTTCCTTCCCCCGTTACTGAGCGTCTTTTCCGTCCGATTTTCCACGGGCCGCGAGGGTAAATACGAGATTCTGCGAATATTTCGAATGCCTGCCGGCAACGGAACCCGCCGCGAGCTCAAACGAAGTTGTAAAAATGGAGAATCTCCTTAGGCAGATCGGATTATCGCGAATGAGCGCGAGCGGGCGAGAGAGCCCGTTGATTCTTTCTTCGTCGCGCAATCGTTCACTCTCCTTATTTTTCCCTCTCTTTCTCTCTCTCTCTCTCTCTCTTTCTCTTTTGCTCTTACTTTGCGTCTGCATTTGTAGCAACGAGGATTACAACGAGGAGCGACGTCGCGATTAAGCATTGTTTGCCGGAAGCATTTTGCATTTAATAAGTCCAAGTGTTTCGGAATCCCGGATGAGCGGGGAACCAACGGGAGAGCGGTAGGCGAGGCCGGAAACGGGGAGCGCGGGATCGGAGAACAGGAAAGACGACGAGGAATCTCGCGAATTTGCTACACGAAGATACCGGGCCCACTCCCGCGACTGCGTTTCCAAGTTGCAGAAGCGGAGAGCCGATGGAAACGACAGCAGATGGGATTTATTAATACTCGAGAGACAGACGGACGTGCGCCTTTTGTGCTATAATACGTCGATATGAACATCTCTGTCTCTTTGTCTCTCTCTCTCTCTTTCCTTCTCTCGCTATCGGAAATCGGATTGGTTTCTGGACACATTCGACCATTACCGCGGCTCTTAATTTCCAACTCCAGTAGATTACGCTCTACGGAGAACTGCAATGCGTATCAAGTATCCTCATAGTTGTCAGTGTCTAATAGCAAATGTATCGCATGACGTTGTTTCCAGTCGCAACTACGTCTTCAGTTACATTGAGATGCAATGTCTATAGCTGTATGTAGAGTTCTACTATTCTTGAATAGTTTTGATGTTAAGCTCTTCATCGATGATAAATCTGAAACTATGTTATACTTGTAACTCCCATGTAAATTATCCGTTATTATATAATTTGCGAAATTCCGAATAACAGATGAACTGCTCTCTTTCCTTCTAATCATCAAGCGTTTTCTCCGTAACGCAATTTAAGAGCATACCACGCAGACGCATATAATTATTGTCGCTGACATTACGCGTGCTAAATATCGCGGAGCTTTTGAAATGAGAGAAAGAAATGAGAGATGAGAAAAAGAATTAAGGAAAATAAAGGGGAAAACCGGAAGAAGAAAGTTAAAGGGAAGGATGGACGGAACACAGAGAGGGAGAAGGAGAAGGTGGAAGTAGGTAGCCACGGTATAATTAACGGAAATTGGAGTTAGGTCAGAAAGCAAAGTTATCGGGGAGAGTTTCGTTGCCGGTGCACAGCAACGAGCCATTCTAGAACGCGCGCGAGCGCGCAAGAGGACTGGCTTTTTCCGGGGCAGCAGCCGCTGATATAATTACTAATTAATTACCGTTTCTGCGGCACTGTGCCGCGCCGCGCCGTTTCGACGGGCTCACTTAAAAGGTTCACCGTATGGACAGGAAAACGGAAGTGACTATAATCTCTCGGAGGCGCCGCCGAGCGAGGCGATATTCTGCATCGCGACAACGAGCTCGATCCATTGTGAGCAGCCTGTCGATATATCCCCGTTCGCTACTGTAACTATTTTAATAGCTGACGTCACGTCAAGCCTTATTCATTTCTTCACAACCGAGTTCGTCACGTTACAGCCGTATAACTGTGTTCAATTTCAAGAATGACAAGCTGTTTCTCTTTTTTGTTTTCTCGCCAGTCAAGCTGGCGCTTGTACTACGATGTATCGGCATGCTGATGAAGAGCGATCCGATGCAGAAAACTACAAAGACCGTTCCAGAATAATCGTTTAAGATCACTCGATGAATTTATTACCGCGATATTTTTCCTTACTTTTCTCGTCTTCCATATAAAATTTTTGCATAATTTAAAAATCTTATGAATTCGAGAGAGGAAGATATCATACGTCTCGCAAGACATTCTTTCACGCTAAAGTCTTTTTTTCGCAAACTCCTACAACAGTAACACATTTAATGTTTTTACATATGATGCCATCTTGTCATAAGGCACCGCGGGGGAACGATTCCGGGAAATAAGAACAGATTAAAGCTCAACCCACCGTCGGCCGAACACTCGTATTTCTTGTAAACTGCGCGGACTTCTTCGCAAAGAGGGGTTTACTCGCAAAAAAAAAACTCGCACATCTTACAAGGGAAGATAGAGGAAGCGAGGACGTTTAGCTGCGAAAACGAACCACAAACCACTCGGGAGATTCGAGATCGACCTCCAGGCAGTATCAAATTATTATTCTTGATATCTCGACCTTTGCGATAAAATCTATGAGACCGAAATATTGTGCCGGATTTGTTTTGTTGCCACGCAATTCCACTGCCACTGGCGCTAAAAATTGAAAAGTACATGGTAGAAATGATTAATGATAATTTTTTTTTCAAATGTCTTCATGTTTGTCTACAAAATAATTTGTAATAATCATTTGTGATAAACATATAAATTTCTCCAAATTTTCGAAAAAACAATAAATCACTGAATCTAATAACACTTCTCAAATATTTATAGGTCCTTCCATATTTTATAAAATAATTTGTAATAATCATTTGTGATAAACATATAAATTTCTCTAAATTTTCGAAAAAACAATAAATCACTGAATCTAATAACACTTCTCAAATATTTGTAGGTCTTTCCATATTTTACAAAATTATTACGTTAATTCCACTGTTAAATAAAATACAAATAAAATATTTAAAATATTATTTGTTAAAACTAATTTGAGCCATGTACAGCTAATTTTCAATCATACTTCTTGCAATTTGTAGCCCAGTCGTTTTTTAATTGACTTACTTCGCGATTGAACATTGCTGGAGAAGCTTAACAAGGAATATTATATTAAAACGGAGCAATACTTTACGAAAGCAGAAAAAGAGATTCGTACGAATGAACTTGAAGATATCGAAAGTCCCTGGAAACTCGATAAGAACTTGGAAACTCACGTAGCCGGCCGTCGATCAATTCGTCATCAGAGGAGTTAAAAAATACATTATCGAAGAAGCGCGAAGGGAAAAGGAAAGAAGAGAACATAGAGATTAGCGATTTACACTTAGCCGACGTTCGCGAATTATTGAAAAAATCACTCGAGCGTGAGGCAGTTCGAGATAAACTTTCCAAGCGGCGCAAGATCTCTCAACAATAATTCAGTACTTCGCACCGTACTCTGTACATCCCAAGATCTGTTCCCAAAGTACACTCAAATAAAACAGCTGAATCGCCTTCGTTTCTTTAAAAAGGCAAGCGAGAGAGATATATAAAGTGATCGCCGGCGACTGATACGTGAAAATGTGCAAGACGGCGATCTGCGATCGTATAAATTTATATTTAAACCGGCTTGTGAATGCTAACTCACATAAAAATGCACAGACACCCATCGATTGTTTTCGAGTTAGAGCGCCGCGAATACTCCCGCACTTCCAACGGTTAATCTGATTTTTATTTATACATTCGCACGTATCTACACACGTTCTCGAGCGTTCTATCGCCGAGAATGATCGGGTTTCGGGTGAAATAACTTGATTAAAATAATCTATCACCCGCTAGTGACAGGGGTGATTGGCTATCTCAGTTAAATATGATGGAGGGGCCATCTCTGTACTCGCGTACATAAGCGTCCTATATATTCTTCTATCTGCTTTTCTCCGTCACTCTCTCTTTCTACTCCGCCGTATCCGCTCGCCCGTGCAGTTAGCCTGATATTTTCTCCTGGCTAGCTCTCCACCTCTGTATCGACAGAAGCAAATTGATTGGTAATATGTGGGCACTGCCCATCTACCAACCTCCGTGACATTTACCAACGGAAATGCCTCGTTTTTTCCGATATCCAAGCTTGAAAGAGTCGCTGAGAGGGCTTTTACGTAGGAAATGAATATTAGAGGAGTGGATATCGTACATCGGCACCTGGTCGACGATATTACAACGTCCGGGAACGCATACATATAGTTACGGCGGACCGAAAACAAAAAAAGAGTACGCCCGCCCGTCCGGAACAGTAGTAACAGCGCGGTCAGATAGATACAAGAAACAGAAAAATATGGCTCTCGAGCTTTCTTATAAAATATCGGCAGACACGTCACATAAATGTTTCTTGCTTCAAACTAACATCTGAAATTAATGGTCAGGAAAAAGCAGGATCTTAATCAACGTAAATCAACGCAAATCCCGCGGGCGATGCAAATTGCAATTACGCATACGTGTCAGTGGGAGATCGCGTGCACATCGTGCGTGCAAATGCCGCAGGATACGTTCTGAGAAACATGTCAAATATGAGTGACAACGTCCTGCACAGATATGTAGGAATTAGGGAGCGTATTGGAAACCGATCGACGTACGACCAACGAGACGGACCGAAGACGAATGTGTCAATCATCTCGAGGAGGGATTGTACACGACAGCGGCACGGTCTTCAATTCTACTCCAAGACGGTCTAGCGACTAGTTACAGCTCCAGTTTACATTTTTACTTCTTTCTCTTTTAGACTATGACGATTGCATATGACGGGGAAGCATTTGTTTTCTATAAGTAGTATAAATCACCTTCGATATAAAATGTCGCGATGAAGTCAAACATGTTGAGAAACGTCCTGTAAAGCTCGCGAAGAAGAAATAGTCGTGCTTTTTTGATGTCATGTAACATTAATGGGTTGATTTTTCGTGAGGATGGAACCTGACAGTACACCGATACCTTTCTTCGGATTCTATCTCTCACTGAAGGTTTCTTTTCTCAAACGAGCTACCATGTACGTGTCAACGGAATATCCCTTTTCATGGCAAGACGGTGCACAAAAGGGGGCGAAAAATGTTTCAGCTCCGTTAAAAATTTCCTTTACCCGGCGTTATAAGGCGGATATTTAATTAAATACAAGAAATAGTGAATCTCCACTCTCGCGAGAGCGTGGTTGCATGCGGATACATATATATGTATGTAGGAGTGTACACGCTTACATGTGATCAATATATATCCGGGTCAGTGATTATCCGAGCCTTTGTTGAACGTTTTCTATTGTTATTACACCGTTTAAAGTAGTTTGCGGAACAAAAAATATTTGCATGCCGCGAGACGTAAAATGGGAACGCCTAACGTTATTAACGGCGCGGATGAAAGAAGGATGCCCAGGATTTTAATATAAAAGCGCGGACGAGTTCCGCCGTAAAGATGTTTTTATAACGCGTGTTTACGTAATGCGCCTTCAACGTGAAGCGGTGAGTAAAATTGCATTCATTCAATTCTTAAGTTTGGTTGCGAAGCATCCGGTGTATGTAATCGCCGTCATCAACATACAAAGGCATGCGTTCTGGCAACCTGGATACCATATGAGAATTACCCGCTTCATTGTCTTGCAAATTATTTTCCAACTCCGAAACTGCACGTGGAATGTTAGAAATGGTAACTGTATTTTATAAATTCACATGAATTAAATTTCACGTGTCTGCTACGCTTTTATTGCGAAACTTCCGCGTCGTACAGAATAAAATATTCATATTCATCTGTCATATTCATCCATCTTTGATAAGTATAAATTATGATTAATTTGATCCATTTGGCTTGCTCGACTTTATCGGCGCAAATAACATATCAGAATTTCGTTCGATCGATATTCGTCATTTGACATTCCCGCTACAGAAAGATCGTCTGACAGATAAGAGATTTTGTTCTCGATATGTAACGCGTACGTTCGAGAACGCCGAAGTTACGCCGAGTCCAAACGACGACAATGATCTTCTTCGTCACGCATCCGGCCGATTCTATCTGGCCACTTAAGATCCGGCGTTTCAATTTCGCGATATCATCGAATCTCCGATGAGCACCATTGTGTGCGTAGCGGGCACGCCACATTTCCTAGGAAAAACCATTTTTCCGCTCGACAAGACTTTCGTCCTGCGGCCACTGCCGCAGCCGCATGCGGACTCGGCGTATTATAAATTGAGATAGAGGATCCCATATATACGAATAACCGATGGCCGGGGAACTGTTGCGGGGGCGGATTCGGCGCGCCCGAAAACGATTGTGCAAGTTTCCCCGCTTTCTTACCTTTCCTTTTCTCCCCGTCTTCCTCGTTTTTTTCCTCCCTCCCGTACCTTCCATTTCGTCCCTCGATCTCTCATGGCACAGCCACCGATTCCATTCGTTTCGTCGGAAATTAAATACACAGGCGCTCTTCGCGCGTAACACACCAGTCGGTCGCGTATATATCGTCGGATAACCACACCCACCTACTTGTTGAGGAAAAGTTAAGATGGAAACAATTCCAGTTCTTCGGCTTTACACCCACTTGAGATACGTCAACGTGACGTTGATATATGTATATGATCGCAAAATGGAGTCTAAAAAATAAATAGACACAGCACACAAATGGTATCAGTTTAATTATACAATATTATGTGTTGTAATATCTTGTGGACAAGTACTTGTAAAATTTTGTCATTATGGAAAAGATAATGTGCTGAAGTTAAACTATTAAAGAATTTTAGATATAGCTAAATCATTCGAGCCAACAGTCACGCAGTCGATTCTTTCTTAGAAGAAATCTTATTGAATGTCTTTTTCACGGGAAAAAAAAGACATAAATACCCGGGTCGATGAAAGGCAGCGAGGAAACCTGGCATGTCACGTGTAATAGCAGCGTGTAATTCGACGACTGCCAACGTCCTGCGACGAGCCACGTCGCCCGTGTAATCGTCTGACACTTTTAATATCAGTCCCGGGAAATTTATTAAGGCCGGAGCCAATCAGATATTACGGCCGGACGACTGGTTCCATCCGTGAAAAATGAGAGAGTGGCTAATTATTTCCCATCCGCCGCGACAACAGCGGCACTCACGCACGTGCGTGTACACGCGTGTGCACCGTGGAGAGTTGTACCGTTAACGACGAGATACATACACCAGACGATTTTCCCGCCCGTTACACAACGCCATTGCACAGTCAAGCAACTTTTTTTTCCCCTCCTTTTTTTTACCTGATTCCGCATCGGGAATGCCTAACCCCGGTCCTTCGCCGCCAAAAAAGATACCGGGAATTGCGAAGGCGGAGGGAAGGGCATTTTCAATATCTGCTGTATTTCCGCCACTGCCGTCTCTCTTTCCACTCTCTGGGTATCTACCGAGGGGTAACATTGTACGCATCTTCCCCCTTCCCACGTCACTGCATTTTAATATTTCAGGATTCAATGATACCGCGTCTACTCGCCCAGCTGTGCTCAACTTTAATCGATAAAACATCCTGTTGACGCCATTTTATTAGCCGTAAAAAGAGTGTCGCGAAACAGATCCCGCGGGCAATTACAAAGCGTTCCTGCGTAAATTGCAACATTAATAATTTTAACTGTTAATTTATTTTAAAGATACACGACACCGCACATCTGTCGCGTATCCCAGAAAATTGATCTTCTCGCCGAGTAATTGCGACTAATTAACATTTGCATGCATTTTTTCACGCTTAGCGCTTCGAAACGTTTTTCGACTGTCATCGCCTGGTACACGCTTGAAATCGATTATCGAAACCGGAATGTGACACTTGCATGTAATGTAACGAGATGACAGCCGTCTCCCTCTCCCTCCCCCCTTTCCCTTCCTCTCCCTACGATACCGACTGTGTTAAATTATCCGCGTCAATTTGGAAAATTCTATGTAACGTTGCGATATGATTCCCAGTGGAGGCATCAAAAGGGGTAAAAGCGGTATCGTCGCACACAATGGGGTCGATGAGGCGTGAGGTCCGCGCTATAAAATCAATTTAATGATTTCTCTTTGTTTACAGCTGTCGTACTTTACGTGCGGACATCAACGAGCCGTGTATTCAATTGATTTCGATACGCCACTTGATACAATGCGATAACAGATCGGGAAACGCCAAAACATCCCGAGCGTCGAGCGGAACATACTTTGAAATACTTAAAAATACACGCCTATTATCGACCACGCGTATTACGATAAAATATCGCGGATCAGAGACTTTTTTGGCCACGGAAAATAAATTTGAGATTCTCTCTTTTTTCCGTTCATTCGTCGTATTCCAGGTGCTTGTTCATCGGCGCGAGTGTGACTCCGCTGATTATTGAAAACGTACGGAGGGTGCTCGTGTTGCTTTTCGTGTCTTACTTTGGCAATGTATCGTATCTCTCCCTCGGTACTTACGAGTAACAAATCGTGCTGCCCGAAATCGATACCGCGATAGTAATCCTATCGTTTCTCGGAGTACAGTTGGGGGTACGATTTATCGTTCCAACCGGTTCCCCGCGATTCCTCATATCGTTCTAAAGCTTATCGATTCACTCCGAGTCTCTCTCTCTCTCTCTCTCTCTCGCTCCCTTTTCGGAAGCGTCAAGTCTGAGTTTCACTGACGGTATTCGTTATGAAGTTCGAGTAACGGTGGTGTAGTCAAGCTACGAGGGAAGCAAGGAATGGAAGAGGTTCGCCCATCCCCTCGATCCAGCATCCACCCTTGAGTTTATAATACGCCCCCATAACTGTATATTTCATGGAATCGCCGACTAACGTGCGGGAAGAGAATCCTCCCTGGCACGGATTCCAAATATCTCCTTGAATTGTGCGTCGAAACGCGAATTATACGCATCTCCACAAGAGCATGAGAGAGAGAGAGAGAGAGAGAGAGAGAGAGAGAGAGAGAGAGCAAGAGAGATACTTGGGCGAGATTTCGCGAGCGTTGCCGTCGGGGGTTACAATTTACGGCCGCAAAAGCGCGAAAGCGTTTATTACCATTTTGTACTACGTAATATGAAACGATCACGTGCGGCATACATTATAAATCCTACGTATCATTACAAATCCAATAGCGCGCATCAGTTAAGTTGATTAAGTGCCGTTAGTCCACTGATTAACTAACTGTGAATTAGCGATTTCCCCTTTCCCTCCGGATCAGAAATTCCCGATACAGACGAAGGAAGAAAATCGAATTAATCTAGAGCGTCGCTGATCGACGTTGTTGCGATCAAAATTCTACGATGTCGAAAATTTCCCTCGCGCTTATTTCTCGCGATGGCGCGACGAGAGACTAATGTCCGCAAGTTTCATTAAGCTGAGCGTGTTAGCGGCGCGTCGCACAAGGGCACCGTCGTCGTTATAAATAACAATAAGGCTCCACGTGGACGGCAAACATCGTAAAACCTTTCGCAAACACCGGGGGGCGGACCGTGTACCGCCTACGCGACGACGGCACAGAAGTTGCTCTCTCTCTCTCTCTCTCTCTCTCTCTCTCTCTCTCTCTCTCTCTCTCTCTTTCACCCTGCCTTTCTCTTTCTCGGGGATTCGGGTGAATGCTCGATGGGGAAACGGCGAGACCGAATGGAATATCGCTTCGTGGATGGAATATGGTACGAAGGACGCACGGGCGAGAAAAGCCCGCGTCCGACCCGCGTTGTGAAATACGAATTGGGAAGCGTGCCTGGTCGCGCCTCGCTGGGATATTTCGATTTAGGGGAGGGTGTCCCTTCGGCGCGCCGGGAGGGCGGTATGTCAAATAGGCCGAGGGCGCGAGCGCCGGGGGTGCCGAGCGTATCCAAAAATATGTTGCAGCTGCACAGCACGTAGCTCGTAATCTTGGGCGACTCGCCGCGGGAGGCATTTGACCCTTTGGCCGGCGAGTTATCGCGGCGGGATTACGCCCGGATACTGGGATTTGAAACGAACCGACGTATTCTCGACGGGTACGATCACGATGCGGGGGAGAGAACCGGGCGACGATTGTAGGTAAAGATTTATTTATACGGGACAATTTGCCGAGCGATGTGTGCAAGAATGGTGTATAACATGATCGCGGTTTGACGGTGCCGCGTCCAATCTCTCGTGGCAAATTTAATATTTCGACTATAGACGAAGGCGAACGGACAAGCGAAACGCGTCGCCTTGTCGTGGCTCGCGTCATAAATTATTAATACAATCATAATTCATCGTCTGGTGCGTTAACAGGCGCGAAACGAGGAAAAAGGAATTCATGGATCGTTCCGCCGGCTAATAAATCGCCGTTAGCGAGGAGGCGCGTTATAATTCTTGCGTAATTGAAATATGTTTCTCCGGGCGTCCCGCAATTCGTACTCATTGCGCGGCGCTGAAGGGAAAGGAAAAAAATAAGCGCATCCGACGATGCATCTTAGTAGAATGCTTTCTCCCACGATGAATATCATTATCTGTAATGCCCCCGTGAATTTTTAAGAGTAACGGGATTGAGTCGGGGAGGTTTTTATGAAGACGTCGGGTAAATAAAAGCGAGGGCCGCAGTCTCTTTCCTAACCAATTTTTAATCTCGCCCGCACAAATCATCCCCGCTGATAGAACAATCTCCCGTTCGGCCGTAAAAACCACGGCGCGGCCTGCGCTTCGCATCGCGCGAGTCGCAGTTTACTCGGACTCCTTCGATAATTTCGCGGGCGTACCTGACTTATCGTTTTCCAGCCGCACGAATCACCGTAAACATTCAGGGCGAAGGGGATGGTTGCTCCATCCGGTATACCATCGCCCGTGTGTGTGCCCACGCTGTGTACATAAATTACGGATGGGATCGATATCCTTTACGATCTCCAGACGCAATAGCGCGATAAAAGGGGCTACGGACATCGCTTCGCGCCGCGGCTAAATTCACAATAAGTACGCTAACTCGATGAAACGTGTAAATCGTAAAAGATACGGCCACGTTTGCCGGGGCCGACGCAGCCTCGGCGCCGCGCGCGCGTTTCAAGGGCCCGCGGTATTAACCGCGGGCCGTCGATCTCTCTGTACAATTTATTACGTTTCGCCCTTCGCGGAATACCTTTCCGGTGTCGGGTTTACGACCGTGGCGAGTCGATAGAAGCGCAATATCCGTTTTATAAAGTTGCAAGCGGGATAAGCGCACACGCACGGCGCGCCGCGGAAACGACCCTCCTCACGAAACGCTCCGGATCGTTAAAGCGCGATAGTTTTCGCGGTTCTAATTCATCTTTCGCGCGCGCATAAAACGTTATCATTTGTCATAACTGCGCTACGAACAAACGGCCGTAAGAAATACGGGTCTAAGCCCCGAAAGTTGCGCGGGAAAGTTTCGCCGGGCATTAAGCTTATTATATTAGACTTGTTTCCCGCCGGCGAACCCGCGCCGGAAAATTACCGCATCCGTCTTTTACCGCGGCGCGGCGGCTGGGCCGGCACTGTATATCCGTATTGTAATATTTCGCGAGCCGCGGCGATGGCGGTGGTGGTGGCGGCGGCGCGACGCGAACCCGAGTTCGATCCGAGTTTGGTCACCGAGTCCGGGCGAACCGACGCGACGACCGCAGAGGGTTAAAAAACGCGCTCGCAACTCGCCCAAGGCGGTTCGTTTGATCTCCCGGTGAATTTGCCGAGAAATTAATTGTGCCGTAGCGAGGCGAATTGGCGGGCGCAATTCCCTCGCATACATACATATGTTCCACGTTATCTCGTGCGACAGCGACGAAGCCGTATTCGCGTGCCGCAGTCACGCGCGGAATTATACGGCGACAGTAATACTTTGCCTTCTCCAGAGGTAGAGACTAAACACAGCCGCGCGTTCCCCTCCCTCCTCCCGTCCCTACCCTCCTTACGGAGTATACCTCGTCTATTGTTGGAGTTAAAGCTTGAGTGACAATATCTGGATGGCGGCATCGGGTGGCCCCGGGTAACTGGAGCATCCGCTTTGTGCATCCAAGATCGTAAATTCAATTCTCGTTCCCGTTGTCCCACCGGCGTAAAACCGCCCCCGCGACCGGCGCCTTCACGGCGACATGCGCGTGACGATACTTCCTGCCGCAACTTCCGGACGGCGCGCTTGCGTCTACGCGACGCTTTCTTCGGTAGATGCAAAGTGAATATTATAAATGTCGCTCGCGTGCCATAACGCCTACGAGTCGGCGGTGAACTTGGTTTAACTCAGTTAACGAAGGAGGTCTTGGACGCGGGAGAGAGAACAAGAGGGAGAGAGAGGATGGGAGATGAGAAGGAAAAGCATGAAAGGCAAATGTCACGGAAACGCGCGACGTTTTCAGTTTTCCAAGAAAATTGAGGGAGAAGCAAGCATCCGAAGCTATTTACGCGGATACGGCGGTTGGAAACTTCTGCCGATGCTCACGGAAACATATTAACCTTATGAATATCGGGTCAGTCTATAAATTGGTACACGGGTTTATCATAAATTTCTAAGGCAAAGGAAACAAGTGAGTCTGCGAACAAGATGGCAATAAATCCTTGATGATAAAATATGTGTCATCAACTAAAGGAAACTATTTTTATGTATTACTATTTTTACTGTGATTCAAAAGTACTAAAAAATATGCATAAAGTTTGTCAAATTAAGATAGAAGAATATCATTATATGTATAAGAGCATTGTTCTCGTTTGTTATTTTAAATCTCAAAATAAGGATATCCGATTCTATGTTAAATTACTGATAATACGATAATAATGTGATATGAGCCAAACCATACGTCGGATCAAGATTTTCACGAACGTAAACGTGTTAATGCGCTCGATGGGTCATTGACTTCGGTAATTTTAACAAACGCGGAGAATCGGATGATGCGTATTTGTCGCTTCGTAAATTCGCGAAAATTCAAATGTCCCGATCAGAAAATAAAAACAATATTCCGCGGGCGTATGTCGAATGGAATAATTTGACGCTCCGTTTCATCCAATTTGCCCGGCAAGAGAAACAATTGTTCTATGTAAAACGTCATTCCTATTTTCTTTTTTGCATTGCAACTGTAATTAGCTGTTTTCGTTCATGGATATTTCAAAGAGAACGCGCAAAATAGCTGTTTCGTATATTTTAACGTTTTTTAGAATCATCGCCCAACTCATTACAGAAAAGAATTTCACAATATACTTTGTCTTTTTATATTTCGTTTAAACATAGAAGTAATTTTGATTGCGTCGAGAAATCTAATAGAAACCGAGAGACTCGGGTTCCGACATTATACCGGACGACGGTATTGTAAAGTACTGTCATACGGGATGTGTCAAGATGTAGCCGGTAGCAATATCAAACTCTGTATAGCTACTAATAGATTAACGAGGTCGTTAAACCCGTCTTAATCTCGCGAATATGGCGGCCACGGTCTATAGCGCACTTTACTTTGGGACGACGACGGTTATATCAAGAAACCCGCACGCCCATAATTGTTAATCGCGCTTCAAGTTACGTTTATGGCAGTCGTAAAACGGGCGGAGAGCGAATTAAAGTGGAATCAAACAAAATCCGGCGTTACTCAGAAAGCCGGCGTGGCGTTTGAAACAATTCCGAGTGCGCCACTCTTCCGACACAAGTCTGCGAAGACTCGACTCGTACCTCGCACTTTCATATACCGAGATTTGTTCCGTATGTAACTCTTGTTAAAACAAAATAACGCTCATATCAGTCGCAGCAAAATTGTCACAATCGTGCTGCAGTTTGTGCCGCGCAGCCGCGTTTCTTTGGCACTTCAAACCGCTTTACATTATCATTTCACGATAAACGAGCTGTAGGAGCGGCGTGTGTAAACGCGGTTGATACTAGCGGAAATAAACAGTGCGAGAGATAGAAGTACAAACGTGACTGCCGTAAAAGATATTCGCTCGCGCGAGGTTGTTAAAATAATCGCCATGTCATGCGCCGGAGATAATTTCAAGTGCAACAAACGTTCAGGTGTCACCGCACGATCGTGTATCAGAAGTCGTCACCAGAAATAATTATCCTCCGTCCGTACACGACCGACATAATTCGCACTTGTCGACATAAAGGGCCTTTACAGGCGACCGACATGAAGCAAAATTGACGTACGTCCCAGATATGCGATATGGGCAAGAGCTAATCGCGCTATCTCGCATTATCCCGTCCGCATCGCGTCGGGTTATCAGCCCTTTTTCATCGTGTTAGACACCTGATCGCTTCGCGAGCATAAGAGCCGCAGTGATTCGCGCGTATGTGGCGTACGCATGTTCGCCGCACGCGCGGATTTAATAGGGATAACCAGGGATTAACCATGCGTTTACTCGTTATCTGGTAAACTCGATCGAGGCGATTGCCAGGCGAGTTCGTTACCAGGGATCGAACGATTTGCGTGACTCCGGGGGCTCGACCTCAGCGGATTCGCGTGTGTTACTGCCGGCCGACAGGTCGATCGTCAATCCGACGAACGCCGATACGCGATGCGGCGTGCTCGCCCGCAGAAAGAGGACTCCGTAATCCGCCGTCGTGAATTAATCCGCGTTCTGTTACGTGATTAATAGGTCCGCCGGGTCCGCCTCGCAAGGAGTCACTCAAAGCGGAAATGGAATAAACATGCGAGCTTTCATCGGCGAACCTTCATCGACATCGACGTCGCGCATGAAGCGCGCACAGTCCAGGATTTATCCGGCTCGGTCGGTCCGCTTCGTATGATTAATAGAGTAGCGGATTGTATTTTTCACTGTCCGAACGCGCGCGCGATTCGCAAGGAATAAAAAAAAAAAAAGAAAGAGAATTCCTTGACGGGCCGTGATATTTTCGTCGGTATGGAAATTTGACGGTGTGGTATTTCTTTCACTCGTTTCATATTCGATGGTATCTGTGATATATAGCGTCCAAAAAGCGGACGATATTTTACGGTCGCGGTTTTCCGATACGTGTTAATTTTGCAACGCGTAGCTCGAAAACATTCCGTACGTGATCGCCAATTACTCTACGATTATTTTAACGCGATTCTTGTTTTCGCCGGCTAATGAAAATTAGTCGTCTTCGCTGTCGGATACGGTGATAATCGCGCGGAGAAACGCGGCGATGAAAGAAGAAGTAAAACGGTTGTTTTATCAGATAGATACAGGTCGTCTAATCCCGAGTACCGTCTCTCCCGAGACGACCTCGTGAATGTCGAAATACAACCTCATTCCGTTCAATTCTGTAGAACGGCCGTATATACAAGGTGGCGTGTGACAAACGATCCTCCACGTCCAGTAATATATCCCCGTCCCGACTTAAGCGTGGCGGTTGCGTTCACGTGGCCGAAAAGGGCAGAGGTGGTTGCGCCGTGGCGGTCATTAAATTTTTATTCCGGTTTTATGCGATTTGCGTGCCGGCGTAGGCCAGCAGGAGGAGGCCGGGAGGGGTGAGGACTTAATGATGATGTATAGGGGCCGAGCGGCGGAGCGACGTGAAAACGGTCGCGAGAGGGTGCCCGCTCGGTCTACGCTCTCTCCCGGCAACGAAAGGAGAGTTTAAACACAAAAAGAAGGAGAAAGAGAAAAAAGGGCAGGCTAGTTGAAGGAATACCAGGTATGACTCTCCAGGTGGAGGCGCAATATTTCATTCGCTGTTCGCGCGCTCTATCTGATTGTAGAGAGAAATACACACGTTCCCACTGGACTTCTCCCGAAATTCTGAAGAAAGATTTATACGCGATCCAGCAATCTGGGCATTAAAAATTGTTGGATAAATATATTTCACATATACATATAATATATTTCATTGAAAAAAGAATATTTTTCTTATTTGCGTCATCACAAAATATATGTATACATATATTGTGATGACGCAAATAAGAAAAATGTTCTTTTTTCAATGAAATATATCATATTCTTTCAAATCTTTCATATACGATTTTGTTGATTTGATCTCTGTATTTACGTTTCTCATAAACATATTACTTTGAGAATAACAGAAATAACCCGACCGTTTTATGGATGTAGACAATATTCTTACGCTTATCCTCTTTAAAAGACCTTGCGGCTGTTAAAATTGGATGGATATTTTTCGCGACTTCGGGTCGTTCGATGAACTTGGACCGCCGAGAGACAAGCAGCAGGAAAAATTTCCTTGGAAGCGTTCCGTCGCGAGTAACCGTATTATACGGCGGATCTCACGGTGAATATATCCTATCCGGGTCAGATGTAAATGCAGCTATTTATGAAACCTGACATCTCCATTCCGCGAGCGCTTCCGCGTGCGCGCGTTAGGATTTCCAGATGCCCAGCCGTTGACATTTCAGAAGGACGCCGGGCCTCACCCGCAATATTTCTCCTTCGCGGTCGCGAACAAATGCGATATCTGCATTTGATATCGCGGACCGTTCCGCGCGAACGCTTTATGAAGTGACCGCTCGCGCGGGAAGCAGCAATAAGAACCCTATTGTTGCAAAAATATCGGCAGAAAGTTCTTTGTTCATTCCGGAATCAAACGAAAAATCCCAGCGATGCGTAACGCTCAATTAAAAAAATTTTATTTATGTCGTGTAATTGTATCACGTATGCCACATCAAAATCAATTTCGCGCTGTAAAATTCGAGCGAAATTTTTAGAGACGTCACGAAAATGACGCTAGGTTACGATTAGCGAAGTTAATTGCATTTGCAACGGTTATCAGAGACTAAAGGGATTATTACCGAAAATGTATCCGATTGATTTTGAATCGCGTTTTGGATCGTCGCTCTAATGGATCGACATTGCGCGCACGCATGTCCATAATCGTTGAATTATAGGGATAAAATGACTCACGGGCGATTTATCTCTCTCCCGTACAACGATAAAATAAAATATTTAATAATCACCGAAACGCGTGCGGATTTCGCTTTTCGATCCCACATGTCGGGCACCCTTTCTCGAAACTATACATTGTCCCGTACCATCCCGAGTGTACTTGTGATTAATGTTGCATGAGGGGAACTCCTAATGATTATTTGGCAGCGTTGAGTTATCAGAAGGGGATAGAGCTCATGTTCGACGATAAATTATTATTATCTGGAAACACAATGAAAATTCTTATCTCTTTATGTCATATAGAATTCGCCATTATCTTTGAGGAGTGAGATAAGAATTCAATTCGACGTTATTGCGATGTTGCGCGTGTAATTAGTACAAATTACAAGACTACATTTAATAAATACGATAATGTGTTACAGGAAGCCGCGCCGCGCGCAGCGCGCGCGTTATGTACGGCTATCTAATAATTAAGCAGCAACAACTCTATTTGACGGTTATCGAATAAAAAACGCAGACTTCGAAAGAGAAGACGGCGGAAACTCACGCGATCGCGAGCGCAGCCGCCCGCGCACGCTTGAGACTGCATCGACATGATACATACGCTTTTAATTTTAATAATGGCCACAAATTAATTGGATATCGCCGACCGTAGTGGCGTGTCGATGACAGGTCGAATGGGTGGCGCCGGAAGCTCATACGCAATTTCTGCGTACGCGTGTACATACGCGGCAAGCACGCAATTCTCTCTCCCTCCCCCCTTAGTCTCTCTCTCTCTCTCTCTCTGACTCTCATTTTCCTCCCGCCGTCTGTTTCCGTTCTGTCTCTCTCCACGTGTTCGTTGTCACAAGCATTACCTGTTATCCAATTCGTTATAATTGCTATAATAACCGAAAAGTGTTTGCGTTATGTACTCGCGGCCATAAGTATTTGAGGACAAAAAAGCTATTGTATCTCTCTTTGTCCGAGGTTAACTTTTGAAATGCCAGTTAATATCTCTTCATATCATTTCTGTAAAATTAATGGCAGTGCGCTACAGTCTTTCTATCGTGCGTTCTAAATATGACTTCGGGCGTATTACAAATGTCAACAGTAATATTCCATAATATTGTACATGATTTAATGCATTTAACGTTATCAATTTGCCTACATTATTTAGTTAAATTTGATACACTGCCAATGTACATATATACGGAATCGAGGCTGAAATACGTTGCGTTAGTTCACGGCATAATTATAATATGAAATTATTTTATATACAGTTAACGCTGATATAATATTAACATAATTAATTCGTCTAACGATTCTAGAAATTGATGCTGCTAGTACAAAGTTCAAAACTCAATAACGTCAATTATACAGCGGTAATCCTTGCTAAAGCTTCTATGCGATGAAAGCTCTAAAATAAATCGCATAACAAAGAATTAATAGTTACGTGTCACGGGACAGTCGTATAGCTTGAAATATTATTGGAAATTCTCATATTCCCTTGAATTTTATACGTGCTATCAATACACTTACTGTATATATCAATGTTCCCTATGCATACACGACGGGAAAGGAGCTTCCGAGTGTTCATATTTTGCCGTACGCTTCAGGAAATTACTCTCCTTTCTACCAATTCTACCTCGCGCACATTGGACTCAAATGATGTTGCCAGAGAAAATAGCGCTGTCATTGTGGTTGTCACGCGGCCGAAAGGGGAGATCCATAAATCAAAAATAATCCGGTCAGCCTATCTTAGATGACATAAATAATATCGAGCATCGGCACTACTAATCCGAATCGTTCCATCATTGTGCTTTTACATTTATTAATTAAATGGCCAACGCTCCTTTCAGATTAACGTAATAAATATATAATTAATCGGCGTATTTATTTTTACGTGTCCCAAGTGGATTATGTTGCTTATAAGATGATAAATTGTGCAATGACCGTGCAAGAAGAAAACAATTTTTTACCTGAGAGTTTCTTGCGTGTAACCACTCACGGGTTAACTTATAACTGGGACAGGTTAGTGAGCTTCGTAAACAAGAAACGCAAGAAACGTACGGTAAATCATGGCACCGGTCGAAGCTTGCCGTGCAAATGGCACACGGTCTGCACCATAATATGATGCACCGCGGTAAAAGACCCTTCGCCATCCCTCTACGCCGCCCTTTCGTTTCCCTCTTTTCCACCGAGAACTTATGAACAATAGATAGCGCGGGGAGGCCTCGCGTTGGGAAATGGAAAATAGTCGACTCCGCCGGCCGTTTTCGGATGCCACCCACGAAGAGGCGAAACAATACGTCAAAAGTTCCGCATTAATTGTCCTTAAGTTGCCAGCGATAAATTCATTATGCCGCCCGGGTAATGGTGTTATCGTGTTTTCGCCCCCGTGGCTTTGGTAATACCGGCTCTTTCGGCCGTTTTGTTCTGCGAGTCTCCCGCCATCCACTGCCCTCGCTATCATCGCCCTCCCGCCTTTTAACCGTCCGTCCGTCCTCCTTCCTTCCTTCCTTCCTTCCTTCGCTGCAATTTTTCTTCCTCGCCCCGCTTCGGCACGTATTTGCTATTGACGTCGTTGCAACCGGCGCCGTCGGAGTATCTCCGAGCTCTTTGAATGCACGGTTCAAGAGGGAAATTAAATTCATTCTATTTATTCATTCGCGCGGTTGTCAGTTCAGTTTTCTCCTCTCTCTCTCTTTCTTCTCTACTTTCGTACGTTCGCTCTCACTTTTTGTTTTCATCGTCGTTCTTTACTCTCTTTCTCTTCCTCTCTCTTCGAGCCAGAGGAATGAAAATTCGCGAAGACGTTGTTGGAGCGAGGAGAATGGAACAGATGAAACTACAGAGATGGTAGGCATTATACAACGAGTCTATTTCGCTCTTCGGAAAGAACTGTACTCCAAGTTCCGCAGTCAGTCGACGCGATGGAGACCTTTCAAATAATTAGCAAAAATGTACGTCTTTACAGAATTTTCGTAACTGTAAACGTTCCGCGAATGCCGTTTAAGACGGCGATTGTATGGCTGCTCCGGTTATTCTCAATTAACTTCTTCAATCATTGTTTAAAGTAAATCTCTCTCGCGCGTGCGTTTGCCCGATTTTTTTATAGATCGAGAAATTCACACAAGCAAACCTTTATGTAAGATTTAGACAGGCATGTATTACTCTAACGCGTTCAACGGGAGTCAAAAGCGTCGAGCACGCGTGTTGGCACGTGATTCTGACACGGGACGTGCGACGGCCGACACTTGACGGTAAAGTGCACACGGATCACGGATCAGAGAGGCAAGAGGGTCGATCGGCGAATACAGGCGAAGAGATGTGTCACATACCTATGGAGCGTAAAAGCGTAAGGCATGAAGCGGCGTCAAGTGATAGAAGAGCGAAAATAGTCAGACACGAATCAGAGACCGGCCGGTTCATCGTTGACAATGTCGCTAGCCGGAAATAAAGTACACACGCGACGCAAGTCGGTGGCGAGATGGTACAGCATATTGAAATATTGAATAGATAAGATCTTCGCGTTCGAAGGCCCGCGAATAGCTATGGAAATTCCCTTTTCCAAGCGCAAGGAGAATTTAGTAAACGCGCCTGTGACGCGGAGGGGTCGGTTTTTTCATACGGACGATATGAAAAAATCATATATAACTTACGACATCGGTTAACGAGATGAGGGGCGAGGGGAAGAGGGTAAATACAAAAAGGAATGGAGAACGGAGCAAACTAACGGGGCGAACCCAAGATTTCTGCCAAGATCGGGATGGCCCATGAATAATTTTCGCCCGAGGGAAAATAATTTAGGAGTCTGGAACTCGAGGCTTCGTGACTCCTTCTCGAGCATATCCGGTTTTGTCCTCGCGATTCCGGGATAACACGGCGTTCCAAGAACGGGCGAGCCGTCACGGGAAGCGGCGGGGAAAAAGAAAAGGGCAGTGGACAGCTCCAATTACGAAGCAAAAGACGGGCTTGATGCACGTTATTCCGGAGATTTCATCAAGAATGGAATATCAGAGTGCTGACGCTTAATTACCTTTCCTTTGTAAAAATTAGGCTAAAGATCGGACAAATATTGAGTTCATACAAAGAGACATTTGAGTCGAAATATTTGATGAAATCATTTTCTAAAAAAAGCATTAATTAAAAAAAGTTGGAATAATTTGTTGCATCATTTATCAGTTTTTGCTAAAATAAATATCTTCAGAGTTGCATTTTCAATATTAAATATCTTATTGTGGTTTATAATTAAAATTCAACTGAAATTAAATACAATTGATATTTTGATCGTTCTCTCGTAAAAGAATTCATATTTTAAATTTGAAAAATTCTACTTTTAATTCTGCATACTTTTATGCGCAATCTATTTACGACAAAAATCTTTTCTGGAGGTTCGACTATTGATGTCACTTGCAACCAATGACTGCTGTTTTTCGTCGTCTTTTTTCCCTGTGCTAAGCGAGTACACTTATGTGTAACATGCCGTGCCTGCCTCGATGTCCGCTTCAATGTTTACATGACACGAACGGGATTACAAATAGAACCAGCAGCTATTTCCCTTAAGCACGAATACTCGAACTCTTTAGACCCCGAAATACAGTGGAAGCATGCTATTAATTGCATTGGCCAGCTTGCAAACGCTATAAGAAGTTGAATTGTTCACGATATTATTATAACCTTACAAAGGTAATAAGATAATACTTGAATTTTAATATTACTCCAAATAATAGTATTGCAAATCGATATGGATAGATATTGTTTTTTTATGGAGAGTAAACTTCTGTTTTTAGAACACGTTCTATCATGAGTCATTTCGAGCTCAAATATTTATGGATCTGTATCGCAACATTCAAACTGATATAATTGAATACACTCCTTTGTCTGGGTATTAAATAATACTCTTCGGATAAAGCCATTTACACACGAGCGGGAAGTTTAGTTAAACTGCGTTAAATTTTTTAATTAAATTCTATTACGCTGTCGGGGCTAAATTTCTATTATCAGCGATGCGCTCCGTTGTAACGTGCCGCGAACTGTTAATCAATAATATTACACGCAGACTCACTAAAGCATGCGAAACAACGAACGCTGTAATCCATAGCTCGTGCAAAAAAATGGTAACAATCCCATAGTGCTAATGTTCTATCCATGATACGTCCATTATCATATGACGTTTCTCCCCACCCCCACCCCTTCATTTATAAAAGAATCAATTTTTCCCAGCGAAAACTCCGTTTTTTCCCGTTACAAACCGCTTTGCAAAGGATAAAAAAAGCGTGGGACACGCTCATGCGATTTAACAATTTTAGCGCAGTTGTCGTCTCGCTTCGGTTTTTCGCAAAATGCAAATTGCGAGAGCGCCCGGGAGAATTTTACAAGCGGATAAAAGCGGAGACTGTATTTTGCAAACGCGCGTATGGGAATATGAAATTTCAGGGGGTGCACGGTAAACGCGGGGCAATACAATTCCGTAATTCATGCATTAAAGATACAAAGAATTTACCGTTTGCGCGCGTTAAAAAAAAGAGAGGGAGAGAAAGAGAAGTAGAGAAAGAGAGGGATGAAGAGCGAAATAAAACGAGAAAGAGGAAAACTCGCTCAAACGCGCGCATACGCAACTCCCCTCGCAATATGTACGTGATTTTAAAAAGTTTCCGGATTGAAGCGCCGCATCGTACTGATACCTTCGAGGATGCAAATCGTGCTCGAAAGCCCTCGTGATTTTTACGAGCGAATAAAAAGAAAAAGCCGACGGATAGGTAAACCGGGCTTGTGCCGACGGCGTGTGAGAGGTACCGGCGAGGGAGAGGGAGACGGGAGGGATGGTGGCCGCGCCACTAACTCCCGGCACTAGGGTATCATGGAACAAAGAGCGCACACATTGCGCTGCCTCGTTATTGTTTCATGCTGCAAAATATCGCATTCTATTTATGTGCGCCTGACGGGCGCATCCAAAATTCACGAGGCTTTGGATTATATGCGTGCAGCTATGCAACCGTGTCACGTCATCCATCTTACGTCGCCGGCGGTATACATACACGCTGCGCGATGTGCACGCCGACAAAAGAGTTCGCGTGATGATATAAGTCAAGGCGAAATTATGTCGCAACAGTCGCGGCAAATATGTATCGCGCACAGGAGCATCCTTTTAATGTGAGCGCTGTAAATTTTAAAAGTGTCGGGCAGACACGTTGCCCGTTGCGTTAGAATCACTCACGCGTTCACTTGGCGACGCCGAGACGCGAACGTGTCCCTGGACACCGACGTTCTTCTTGGTGTAATTAATCCTAGCACGTGGTAAGTATTTCTTTTCTTTCTCGATGTATCGCGAAATGTTACGAGGGAAGTTGCGCAAAGGGAACTAAAAGCTGTCGACGGAAATTTCTCCTTTCGGATGGCACTTTCATGCATTGCTGAACTCAAACGCTAAGTTTGCCTCTGTTCTCCGTCGAGGTAGACGCCGATAGTGACGGAGCAAATGTACGGGTTAAACGAAGTAAGAACGAACAAAATACAATGTCGATTCGGCAAATCGCGAAAATAGCATTGAGGCACGCTACGCGAATACAAAAGTTCCCCGAAGGAAACCGGCTATTTATCAAGAGGAAGTGGCGCGGCCAATTTGAAAACAGCAGGAAAGTGTGCCGCGGAGTCGGTAAAACTTCTCAAGAAGTTTGTAGTAACGGCTGGATTCGCCCCATAATTCAAGTAGCGGCTTTCAATTTTTGCAGTAACCCGCTTATGTTTTTAGTTACCGTCATGTGTAGATATTTGCAAGAAAGAGAGAGAGAGAGAAAGAGAGAGAAACATTCAAGTCTTAATGCGATACCATATTTACCAGAAGACTCTCAATTTTCGTATTGAAATAAAAGAAAGAATGCAATTTAGTCTACGATTTAACAATAAAAAAAATCTGTTAGAAAAAAATAAAATAAATATTTTATACCATTTTAATTAACAAAAATTCGATACTACGCTTATTTGCGAAGACGTCCGAAAGAAGTGCATATTTTAACAAGTCGCATATTAAATGAGAACTGCAAGAAAATGAAATATGAATAAACCAAAGGGCATTAATGTAGACCACGGATAAGCAGAGCGGCGTCTGACTGCGCACTGGTTTTTACTACTCACGGTCTCTTGGCGCAACGACAGGACGACGTTTCGTGTCTCCTCGAGAAATATGAGAAGTTGAAATCTGCTTTATCGTTTGTTCATGTTAACGAGACCTTTAATTATGTTTACAATGTACCGAGTATAAACTGCTTCTTAATTTAGAAGGTCAGACGCGAACGGCGACGGTGATGGTGCTTGTCATACTGTCGCACATAACGAAATTTATTTACCGCTGTTCTGATACGACGAAAGGCTCTTTATGCAGGCAAGCTTAATCTATTAATAATAATCTGAAATATTATAATTCAATATTGGAAGGCATATTGATATTACGAGAATAGATTCGTTACGAGAAATATTGTGAGAGAAATATTAACTACGAAAAATCCTTATATATCAAATTTAAAAAAACATTTTAGTTTGTTAGAAAATTATATGCGATACAATTGTAGCACACGGTTTCGAAATTAATTAACAAATTAATTAACTTTTATTTTCAATGTGATAAAATTTTCCGTTAGACAAATGAATTACGTTTTCTGCAGAAAGCACCGTGCCGCTAATTTGCAATCGGCGTTGGAATAGATTTTTGTCAACGAGATAAAGATCCATTCGGCATAAGGAAGGTACCCGTCGTTACGCGGGGATGCTAATTAGAGTCACAAAGCACCCAGACACGGCGAAAAGCTATTCTTCCCGATGGAGAGAAGATCGTTCACTGTCTATTAAGTACTTTTCGTGTGTCGTAATTCGATTAAGCACATTTAACGAACTTGTCTTCGCTCAAGCATCGCTGCTAGATTAGAGTTTAATTCGAGCAAGTTAAGGTGCAATAAAAGAAGAGCGAAGATTAATCTCTTTGCTGTAGGAGCAAGGACGAAAATACATTCCCCGAAACGCGAAAGAAATCATCATCAAGATTTGCATCGAGATCATAATGAAGTAACGCGGTACACGCTTTAATGAACCGGCAAAATAGATGGCCCGAGGATGTTGATAATAGATAATGAAGCGTTCTAAGTACTTATGCTCCGATTGTATGCAAAATAGGTCGCTCAAGGCTACTGATTATTGTAGACAATGAAGCGTTTTACGTATTTATGCTCCGTAAGCACTATGAAGAAGCGATCGAGCAGCAAGCAATTTCAGTCTCGCGAACCGAGGCAAAGCTTCGGATCGCCTTTTAAAGCGCCGAGTTTAAACGAACAAGCGCGATATTTTAACGACGCAAAAAGCTCCGCAGGTGGTGGTTGGCTATTAATTATTCATAAAGTTATCGTCGGCGACCGGTTAAACGCGATGCCAAAAAGGCCAAAGGTGAAAAGTTGTTCTTCGTTAACGGTAAGAAAATGCGCGTGTGGATACACGCGAGGAAAACCACCTCTACCAAAGTAACGAGAGATATTCTATCTTCGCGAGAAATATCATATTTACAGAGAGAATACCTCAGCAATCCGCGGAAAAGTAACTCCATCCCGGTACAGATAGATAGATAGATAGATGAACGGAGAGACGAAGAGGGAGAGGAGACTTCTTTTTTGCAATTACACCGGATCTCTGAGAATACGTGTATAACGACAGCAAGATAAACGAGAAATGAGATATACTCTCTCTAAATTTTGAGACTATTTTGACTAAAATGGAATTTGCTTCTATCTCTTACCGAGATTTTCGAATATTTAACATTAAATATTTTGGTAACTGAACTTCCGCCTAGAAACTCTGCCAGTATAAAGTTTACTTAAAATTAATTTTTTGCTATTTGTTCCCCTGAAATTCAATTCGCCGGAGCCCTTTAATTTCGCAGACCGAATAATTCCGTAATAAGATCTTGGTCTCAATGTTGACAAAAGAAAAATCATCTCAAAATTCAGAGAATATCGCTGTGCTACATATCAGATCGTACAGATTTTCTAGGACACCCTGTATTCCGGTCACGTATCATTTAAAAGAAGCTGAGAACATCGTGTGCGCAGCATCTGGCCTTTCTCTTCGGCTTCTCCGCTTTGCCAGATTTTTTACAAGTCAAAACCACATCTAATTATTCAGACGGTCAGTTTGCGTCGGCTATTTCACGTCGTGTTTGATGTAAAATAATCCGCGCATCGTACCAGAACGCGTATTGAACATGGCAAAAATCGCCTATTGTTCTGCGTAATATAACAAATTGCAGAAATAAATCTAACAGACGTACATCAATAAGCAAATTATAAATTAACACGTAACTCTTTACAAACTTTTAGGTAACATGTATACAAACATTTGAAACCCGAAAAATAAGTATTGGCATTTTTTTTATTAGCTCTCCATTAATTCCTTAATGTGAACAGTTCACAACAGAACATATGCCATTATTATGCGATAAAGCAAACGATAAGGAACTGAATCCTTGCGGCGTGCAAAGGGGAGACGGCAGAGGTGCGCGGGGCGAACCGCGGAGCAAGCGAGTCGAGGATCTGCCCCGCACGAAATCCGGTGGTTTGCGCGCAAATTGGATGTTATCTCTCGGCAGCTGGGGACAGAGCACACTCAGGCCCGCGCGGACGCGCGCGCATGCCCACGTATATATGCTCACACACAGCCACCTGTATCCGCACACGTACACACATGTATATCGACCACTTATAAACGTGAGATGAGAACTTTACCGATCCTAGCATCGAAGCGAAGTCCAGGGAGCGAGCTTTAAGCTTCCGACCACCCTCTCTCCTCGTATCTGTCTTCGTCTCCCCTATGTATATCCCGCTTCTCTCTCTCCTTCGCCATCGTATTCTCCAACCGTTCTTCGTCCTTGCAGTAGAACGGTCGAGTCTTAGCCGCGAGAGAGAAAGGTCGATTTGCCGCAGCTGCTTCAACGGATCGTTAAAATCGACCCCTAAACTGCAATCCGGATCGACGAATTCGGGCGTCGACAATAAAACGCCGATAATTCTGACAATTGGGATCATTTCACGGAGACGCATTGTTCTGCGGACGAACGGACTCAGTTTTTCGCATCCTACGTTCGCGGTCGATATCGCGGTATATCTCTCCCCGCGTGGAATCTGGCTCGCATTCAGGAAATCAAGCGGATTCGCGGATGCGGGGGAAAGAGAGAGGAGAGAGAGAGAGAGAGAGAGAGCTTTGCGCGAGCCGAGGCGAGGATGATTGCGGCGCGCAATTGCGATTTTCTGCAGTGCGCCTGCATTTCTTTTTAATAAATTACGCGCGGAGAGATTTATCGCGAGCGCAGCTGATTGATGAACGTAGCGATGCGCTCCGATGAGCGGCGCGTGCGAGCGAGGATGGGCGCCGCGTGTGAATGGATACTGCCGATGTACCTAATAGTTTGGGTTCTCTCGGTGAAACTAAATGAAATAATATCTCGAGTGCACTCTCTCTTCCCACCGGATGAACAGGGCGCGCGACTGATGGAGATGAAGGAAAAGCTTCGGCTCGACTGACGTCGAGGTGCAGCACGATGAATGGGACGCCGTGGAGTGACGTCCATCGAGATCAAAAGACGAGTGGATGATCCTGGACGCGGACTGTTGAGCGGAGACAGAGAAGTCGTGGAGATTATCGGGACGACGGCGATGACAACAAAGAGCATTCCGTGTTCCATTGTGTTGACGTCTGCGCCGCGATGCATTTGCGTCAATATAAAATGCTGATTATGGAGTCCCCGGCGTCGCGACAGACGGAGAATAGTGGTTCTACCGCTAATAATCGACAAAATCATAATTTTTATGTTAACGAAAATGCATCAAAAGTAACGATATAATTCTTCTGACAGTTTCTCTCTTCGCGTTTAACGGATAAAAGTAAAAACGTTTAAAACAGAAATACGAGTTTGACATTTTCAGAAATGACAATTAGACGATCTCGAAAAATAAAAAATCTATAATCTGAGAATAAAGTTTACTATTGACATTCCTCTCGTATTGATGAAACTATTTTCTTTTGCGTCATCACATATAACTGCGTCAACATTTATTGTCAGTTCATTGAATGAGAGATATTTTGGTGTGAACTTCGGACATGCAAGAATTTTGTCAACTGCAATTAAACGAAAAAATTAAATACTCGTGAAGGAAAGCTCCGAATATCTATCCCATAATCGAGCCTAAAGAAAACGGCACAAGAAAATATCGAGGTGTATATCGGTAGCGACTTGAAGATTTCTTCATGCATTGTACCGGTTTTCCACCGCGCAAACCGACCTCATATATTCTTGAGAAGAATTATCGAGATGTTTATCCGCTTATAAAGGCCGCTATCCGAATATTTATTAGTTCACGAGAGGAGCGACGCCCTTTTCCGCTCCATTTCAACGGGCAAGAGTGTCGCGCTGCCACCCGGTATTTATTGTTCCGATGGGAGCGATGTTTCGTATGTTTGTACCTGCCTTTTCTTCGAAGCACGCGCGATATATTCGACATAAATGACCGAACGTGAAATAAAGTGATGGAATTATTTCTGATTGAAGAGACTGACGTTTTAAATAATTCCCAATCTCCAATCCTATAGCATAAATATTTTTCTCAAATTATTCAATAAATTATATGTCATTTCGTAAATTTCAGAGAAAAAATGATAAGAGAGATTACCATTTTCTGCAAATATGTTTATTAGATCAACTAAATAAAATTAACAATATAAATGATTTCTACTCTAACATCCTTAATGTAATTGTTTTCGAATATCAAAAATAGAAGGATAAATAGAGCAATTATCTCAAAAGTAGTCGAAGAACGCTCAAGGCTCGAAGAAGCATTCGCTCCAATGTATTCGCGCAAAAGCGCATTTATAACAGCGATAACATGATATTCGACGCGCGGAGATCGAGAAACGGCCGTTCGCCATTTTCGCAACGGAGAACCTGGAAGATATTTCCGACGCGCAAGAAACGAGAGGTCACTAAAAAAGAGGGGACAAATAGGGGATGACTAACGAAACCATGTACACGAATATGCGGAATTCTATTTGCACCGGCCGGGACCGTCGTGCGCTTATAGGAGCTTATACGACCTCGTTTAACCGTACACGTCCCGGCATTGTTGCGAGCAAATCGTTTGTATTTTCTACCGGCGATGCAAACGAGTTCGCGGAAACCGATACTAAACTGGTACACCCTGAGCATTTTCCAGGGCTGACGCGGACCATAGTCGTCGTCGTCTATCGACCTATCGATGTCTTCCGCCACGCAACGCCTCGCGGGCGTCTTTGTCGAACAAAAGCGACGACGGGACCTTCGCAATCTGTTTTCTCTCCTACACCGACAACGGAAGACTTACGGTACGCTTGTGTGAAAGCAATTCCGGGACGAGAAGCCCTTACGACCGCAGGAGAGTGCCCTTTGCATCCCGCGATTTTTCTCATTAACCTGCGACCGGTCTCTGAAATCCGAAGCTAAAACGAAATCTCGTAATTTAATTGGGTCGCGGACAAGACGTTAAGGATTTTCCTCGGATACAGATGAATGTTTTACGAAGAGTTTGTCCAAAATAGACATCCGCTCGCGCTCGGCACGAAAGTGTAATCAGAATACTCCCGCGTAGATTACATGTCATCAAGCGTGTTGCGTCTTGTATGTCGAAAACAAAGGGCGGTCGGATGTCGACGCGATTAAAATTCACCGGACGCGCCGGTTATAAACGAGATCGGAATGAACAATGTGCGCCAGAATTAACACATCGACGTGACGCGTAATTACCCGTTCCGCAGGCTCCTCCCCTCGCTTCCCGCCGCGCTTGTTCCGTCCGCACTCGATTATCCGTGAAAGAATCAACGGACCTCGAGGCACCCATCGGTACTTTGATTTTATTACCACCCTCTCTCGAGAGCCGGCATTCACTTCTTCATTCTGTCCTCTCCGCGGCGCCCTCCAGTTTCCTCGAGTTTCTCAAGTCGTCGACTGACTTGTCGGAGCCGTAAAACAATAATGAGCAATCACATAATAGATCGCCCGTGGGGTCTCCTTGGTCGTAGCGTCTATTCAACTCTCACGTTGGCCGAATGGCGTTCGACTCTCCGGCCGACGATTTTCCTAGTTGGCCTCGGCTGACGCGTTCTTAACGCCGACATTCGTCGTTAAAGCTCATCGACGGGCGAGGCACGGACGGGCATTCACCGATTAAATTGTTACGCAAGTAAGCCGACACTTTGGTGACTTCGTCGACTTATCGATCGACGGCCGATGGGTATCGCGATGCGCGTAACTAAGGGCAACGAAGGTACCGATTCGTTCGAGTTTACTTGAAACGGTTTCCTTTTTCTCTCTCTCTCTCTCTCTCTCTCTCTCTCAGATCAATACCTCCCAAGATACAAATTCGCGTGTTTTAAATACTCTTTGCACTGTATCCTCAAATTGTATTTTATTGTATAAATACAACTGTATTTACATTCGTTAATATTTTTTGTGTTTTACATTTATTCTCACATTTACATCTACATTCCTATGGCGATATTTATATTCATATTTATATTTCCACAGTTTAAATATTGAAAAAATATACTGATTTTTGTACTCTGTCCCAGTTTCTTTCTTTCTCGAAATCCCGAATCCCACTTTTATTCGTATTTTCATTTTCACTATTATATTAGTTGCGCAAAAAGAAAAAAAAAGGTGATAGTACCACTCTCCATTCGTGACAGATGGTGCGCTTTGTGACATCGGCAGACGGTTCCAGTTCGGCCAATATTTCGTATTGTGAAACTTCGCTATCATATCCAAGCCCGACTTTACGTTTACGCGGGTGTACGCGTGTAACACACACGCACATATGCACGGGCACGTATGCCACAATGTATATTTATATATTTACGTCGCGGGCAGAAATGCACTGTAGCTTGACCCACTCTCAGGGAATACACACGCTCAATATGTATGCGGTGCGTACGACTACCGTCGCGCGGATGCGATTAAAACTCTTATGCGTTACAGCACCGTATGGAAATCAGCATGCGCAGAATATTGTAGCCGGGTGCGGCAACGAAAGTTCGCGCTTCGTATCTGCGCGGAATTTACCAGAGGATGTTTACGAGGGTACCGGGGACGCACGAATGTACGTGCGTGTTTATGCGGCCTCGCGCTTTGGTCCGTTTTAAAGCGAATAAGTACAGACTTAATAATGTTTTGCTAAATGTGAGCATTGCCGAGGCCGCGCCGTCGCGCACGGAGAGAGAAATGGAGATAATACAGCTACGAAAGTTCATATTTTACGTCTAGAATTTAATAGAGACACTACAACCGTGTCCGACAAATGTTACGTGCGTACGTAACATTTATACTGGCATATATTATGATGATGAATAAAAAGGATTGCGAGTCTCTCGCAGGCATAAGCACGAAAAATGTCAAAGTGAATGTTACGAAAGAAAGAAACGAAAGATTTTTCTCTTGAATTGTATAATAGTCTCTTTTCATCAAGTAATAGTAAAGAGCGATAGTTTTAAACTTGTAAATATACATGAAATATTTTTACACGTAGACACATTGCACGTGTAAACATATATTCAAAATTAATTGGATTTTACAGGTTTCTTGTGTAATGTTATTGACTAGAACGAAACTTATAACAAAATTTCTCTTTCTTTGTATAATGTACGTCATTTGTCTAAAGCAAGTTACTTTCGATCCTGCAGAGAGAGAGAGAGAGAAGGCTACATAGAGTAGATTTAGCGAGACAAATCTTCAGACTATGTGTACTGGCGAATCTCAGTTTCTCTACAGCCGTGTCCCGTGTTGGACTCCCATTGCTACCACTGCACTCTACATTTTATAAAGAAAAGAACGAAAAACACTGCAGCGAAAGTGGATTATTACAAAGGGAAGAAAAGAATTTCTCTCCGAGTTCTTGGGAGAGCGATAAATCAAAGGAAAAAGATTCTGTAAATGTTTTACTCGCATTTTAATCACGTGAACGACAAATAAAACTGTCGGGAGGATTATCCCAAAATTTTCGCCAGTCCATTGTGATTTTGCGTCCGAGTGTCACGGAGGGAATCCACTTTGCGCAACTTGCCCTACGCGATATCGCTGAAATTGATACAAGCGTTAGAGCGGCGCCGTGAGAGTCCATCAAACTCCGCCGGGACGTAAACTCGCGATAAAACGTCGAATAAAACGCGACGATAAAAAAATTGGGGCAATCTCTGTGTGTGTAGGTACGCGCGTTTATATGAGCGCGAGAAATAAAAAGTGTCGAGAGGGGCTCATGCCCGACTGATGGAAGCAAGTTTCGCCGAAAGAGATCACGGGAATTCTATCTCGCGACCGATACAAACGACGAGCTGATGGTATTCGGTAATTGGGGTCACCTCGTTTACGCAAGAACAATCTTACAGTATACCGAGCAATCATTCCGACCTACCCTTCGATTCACTCGTGGGCGATACGTGTAGCACGTGGCAAGAAAAATAAATTTATTGCAGTCGAACTGGTGGAAAGAGGTGGCTCGCCTCTCTTTCTCCTCCCCCCCCCTAGAACCAGCTGACGGTGGACTGAAAAGATGAAGGGACGAAGGAACGACAGATCGCATTGGCATTGTGTCACGAGACTTGAGCGAGTGAGCCGTAGAACGGGACCTGTTCCCGTAAGAAGTATGATAAAGTTCCTTCATTCACCATTTCATCTTTGTTTGAATATCCGTGGCACGATGTCAAGTGTCACGGCGCCAGAGTTGTTCTGCGGGCGGAATATCTCATGTATATGAAGTTAGCATCGTCATTTTATTAAAAGAAATAATAAAAATTATGCTGTGTTGTGTTAAGTTTGTGCTACATTGGGTCGTAAAATTAATCACATATCTGAAGAAACAATACGGATAAAAAATTCATACGCGTAACTCGTATCCGTAATTTGACTTTGTAATAATCGGATACGGACAGAAATGCATATCTGAGCTGTACTAGCCTAGCTCAAGTCAGCACAACTGAAGATTTTTGCAGCACAATGATATTAAGGGCGAGTTCGGATTTTATTCTTTCTTTTTGAAACGAGAAGAAATGCGATTGTAATTTTTGCTGCACAACATACAGTAGTCAATGTTGTAGCCAGCACAATTTTTATTTTATCACTAAATCAAAATGGCGGTGCTGGGAAAAAAATAAATTTTTTTATTTGACGCTTTGTTTTCTGAGATATGTGATTAATTTTTGCAACACAATGTAGCACAAACTCAGCAAAACACAGTACAATTTTTATTACTTTTCTAAATAAAATGGCGGTGCTAACTTCATGTACATAAATACCTCGATACCGCGGCACTGAAAACATCCCGCGACACTGGAAACTAAAAGTATCTTTTACAGCGCGCGCGAGGCGCTTCCTTCAAAGTGTCACGGGGCGCCGGTATCCGGTAGCTCTCGCATTTGCGAATGGGTACGTTAAACTTTGTAGAGCGCAGAAGGGTAAAACGGCAGAGATCGTCATCGCTTCGTCAATAGGGCAGTAATGGTATTGAAGGGCGCGTTAGGTTACATTGCAGACGCGCTTAGCTAGTGATGCTGTCGGTGAAACCGGCTCGTGAAAGACTCGAAAGTGCTTTATGTACATCCTGGTGTACATACATATGTACAGCGTACACACAGGGCAGCGCGCAGGGCTGACTCTCTCCGCACTTACCGTGTTGTGTCACTACAAATTGCAAACGTGCCGTTGCCGTTCGAACGGTATGGAACCATCGGTTTTAATCGAGGCGGAGCCGCGCGATTCAATAGTGTTGTTGCGAAACCGTTCCGCAAGCGATACGGTTTCTGACGTGAGCGTGTAATTCTTAACATCTACATGTATAAAAGCGTATTGCGCTGCCGAGATGCGTTCTCAGTCCGCGATTCCGGACTACTTCCGTCATTCTCGCGGATACTCTTCGTGCAAGGTTTCGAGCATAGACTTATAAGATAGACTGCGCGTTCCGTGAGAGAAATTGGGGTCAACACTAGAAAGAGAGAGCAATAGGCGTAAGTAGTTATGTCTCTTTCTAATACTCGCGTATTAGAAAGAGACATAACTACTTACGCTATTGCTCTCTCTTTCTAGTGTCGACCCCGATCCCTCTCACGCAACGGCAGTCTATCTTATAAGTCTATGGTTTCGAGACGGTCGCGCGTGCACATACACACACGCATATACACGCGCTCACTCAAGCTCGCCACGAGCTCCGTTAACTCGGAAATAATGTAGACGCGCCGGGTTTTCAATCTCACAAAGATTAATTCGCGCAAATATCATTTTGTTTCCGCCCGTTGGCTTACGCGCTGCATTGTTTACATACGTTCTCGCGGGCGCGGGCTAACTTCCAGCAAACTCGTTTCCGCGGTAACGGAGGCCGTCGCGCCGTCGGTGAATTCTCCCGGCGCCGTTATAGCCGTTCTCCACCCTCCGCAAGACATGTTCCATTTCAGGAATACGGCACGGCGCGATGAACTTGAACGACTGCGGCGTTACGTTTTTTACGAGAAAAATTTTTCACGCGCGCGCGTACATTCAGCCGAACTGTCGCGGAAACTATCTGACGTCTACATCAGCTCGCAATGCTATTTTCAGGGTGTTATATATCGAGCACCTCGAGTTACGGTTTCGTGGTAAGTACACATTATGCAAATCGACGCTCCGACTTGGCTGGCATCGTGCATCACGGAGCGCGACAGCTCGCGCGAGGAAGAGAGGAGGGGGACAAATGACCGGAGCCAAACATACGATAACGATAGGGGAAACAGCGACGATCGGGTAATTAGAGCGAAAAAGCTCGTTCGATAGGCGACCCACGCGAAAGATACGACCGTTCCCAAGATGCACCGAGGGATGATCGTCTACCCCCTGGGAACGGGCGACTGGGAATGGACCAGTCGGAGATCTTCGCTTCGAATTGCCAAGTGCACACATCGCTAACTAGGTTACGTAATACAATTAGCGCCTCCGCTAATTTCTCAGCGCGAACTAGGCAACTGGCTAGGATGGTAGTTCGCTATTAATGGGCAAATACAAAGCGCCGACTATCCGAAACGCGTTGCCATCGACTCTCCCCTTTCTCTCTCTCTCTCTTTCTTTCTTTGTTGCTCTCTTCCTCACCATCGTGCCTCCTTCCGACAAGAGGAACAGCTAGGAGAACCCTCACCGCGTACGGTCCAGACGAACAAAAACAAGTTTGATCGCGTTCACAAACACGGGGGTCGAGCGGCGCATTTAATCGCGAGAACGCGCTTCCATGGCTCTTATACGACACCCGCGTCCCCTATGTATTCGGTATTTGTACTGGACGAAATGCACGTTGAATATTCAATTTGCCGCGTTATTAATAGGCGCGAGGATCCTTCGTGTATTCGATACTTTAATCATCGCGCCGGTGGAAGCAAGAAAGCGCAGCCGAAGGAGAAAGGGAACTTTATTTATACTGAAATTGAAGGGACAAAGGTTCTTGTAGCATAGAGGTCTTGCAACCACGTCGTAAAAGTCGCGTATCGCAAATTGTACGTGTCTCATTATTTTTGTGAAAGAAATTAACTTCAAATTGGTCAAAGAATTCGCACGTAAAGAGAGACATGGTGTGCACATCTCGCGTGTGTACATATATATATGTATATAATATAATGTAATAAAATATTAAGCGAAGTGTACAAGTGACGTGTTGCATTTACTAAACTGCCGCACAAAGTCGCGGTTCAACCGGTAGGGTCGCGAAGGACCATGCTAAAACGAAATTAACGCCAGAGGCGAATCAAAAGGACGGTGTTATTCAGGAAAATGAATTGCGCGCGGTGCACAGAGAAAAGGATTTTAAAGGATCACGAAGTGAGCAAGCGAGGAAAGGAGGAATCTCGCGGAAAAGATGCGGGGATGTTGAAGACGAGCGCGAAGAGAAACAGACATAGAGGGAAAAGAAATGGAAGGTTAAAGAGAAAAAAGGACAGCGAGAAAGAGGGAGAGAAAAGCAAATAAAAGATCACGGATTTGTGTAGAAATGAGAGGAAGCGAGGGATGAACGAGGATGCGCGACGGGATTACGGGGGGGGGGCAGGATAGGGTGGATAGAGAGACCGAGGGAGGAAGAGAGGATAGCTATTCGTGCATCACTGAACGTTCGTCGAGCGAGACGCATCGGTGCATCGATGCGCGCACGCGCGCGCGGTTTGTGCATCCAGGATATTAAAAACATACACATCCGACGGTAAATCCGGCGTAAAATATAAATCGGTAATGCCGCCGAAAAACTCGGTCGGAGCTGAGCCTCCGGTTTTCCGTCCCTCTCCACCTTGTTCATCCTCTCATTCCGTCCTCCCCCGTACGTTATTCCGCTCCGTCAGAATCGCGTCGCTTTTTTGTCTCTCTCTCTCTCTCTCTTTCTCTCTTCTTCCTCACCCTTCTCGATAACAATGTGCAGCTTGAATGCGCACTGTGTGTTCTCCGATGTGCTGCCAGCGCACAGGTGAGATTTCGTAGGACGCTCGATAGAGCGAACAAGATAATCATTCCCCGAATGTTTTTTTTTTACGCAAAGAAGAAAGGTTAATGAAAGCGTGAGAATGAGCGAATTAACGAGCGATTTCCAAGCGAGAGGCGATACACATTGAAATAAATAATAAATTTCATTAATGCTATAAATATGATTCAATTTATCAATCGAATAAATCTCTACACGAAGGAATTATAATGCTACGGAACATTATGCGATATTAATAATATCATTTACTATTACAAATATTGTATGCCGCTTACAAACGATGTTAATCCCTACGTACTATTTATGCGCTAATTATTAACAAACGCGGCATCGATACGGCTGGATAAACTGATGAAAAAGACAAATTCCATTCAATTCTCCTCTATTTCGTAGCGTTGATTACGGAGCGTTCGAGTTTCCTAGGCAACAATCCCCGTCGCTTTAATCACCGATCCGCCACCTTAAACCATATTTTCCTCCGACACACGTCCAAGTTTAACGTCCGGCAAAATGTTTTCGGCTTTCGAGATAGAGAAAGAGAGAGAGAAAGAAAGACAAAAAGAGAAGGAGACACAGGACGGGAGCGAAAAAGAGGGGCTCGTCGTCGGTCTGGCTTTTAATCGTCGTCGCGACGTTCCTTTTTTGCGCGTCTCTCACGCGGATGGGCGCGCGTACCAGTGTTGGAATCCACTTTAACGGACCTCGCTAATTACCGAGCGGGTAGCTCCGCTTATTTGCCTTGACTCTGATTAACCTTCCACGTGGTATTCCTCTCTGCGCAACAGAAACGGAAGAGGGTTCGAGTGAGGCCGACCGTAGGGGGTCATATATAATCGTTTTAGGCACGTTTCCGCATGATACCGCGTCTGTGAAAATTTAATATTTTTCGTTTGCCATAAGTTCCGCCTGATTGGATTCATAGTACACCTACATTTCGCAAGTTAAAAGTTGAAAGAAAAAAAAGTCAATATTACACATTGATTTCCGACATTTCTGAGATATCATACTATCCAATAAATATATCTTGCCACTGACGTTTTAACAAATTTATTTGGATCTGAAAGTAAACGATAATTATACGAAGCGTTGTGTAACGCAATAAAGAACATCAACAGAAAGTTTATGGAAGCCAGAATCGTGCTTCGATACCGTCACGTACGATCGGGCCTCTTAAATGATACCCGCGACACTCGCTTATCCATTTGGCGCGTTACATGCAAGGCAAATATCCGCGGGCAATTATGGCACTAAATCAGGCGTCTCGCGGAGAGAAGGGGTAGGCAACGTGGAGGATGGAGCAATCTGAGGCGGCGCACGATCACGCGAAAATTCACCGCGTCGGATGCACCTTATCTCGGCCGAAGAACGTGCATATCTGCTAGGCGGTCAGATAAGGATGATCCACCACCTACGAAGCGCAAGCAGTCGGCGTAGAAAATTATGTGTGCCTCCGTAAAAGCGTCGTGCCCTCGTCCACAAACATTGCCGAGTCCCTCAGCGAAGGGAAACTCGTGAGGCGGTGCGAATGGGAGAAAGGGAGAAACAAAGAAAGAGAAGGACAGTCGGTCGGGGTGACAGTGTTCTCTCTTATGCGATTTTCGATTTTACGCTCGCATCGAGAGAACAACTACTTATCTTTTTTCTATTATAGAATTTTCAGGCAGTTCGCATAAATATACGCGACACAGCACAAAGTTGCGAAGCATACGCCGACCGATTCGTCAGTGTCGATGGCCGGGCAACGTTTATCGCGTTTATCGTGTCGCCGATAAATTACCAAGGGCAGCCAGATATAAGCGTTACGGTCCATTAACTGGAAACTCCGCGTAATATCCATCTCCGCGTAACGTTAATTTCGACGCGCTCGTGCTGTACGCGGAAATGGGAAAAAAATGCAGTTTTATTACAAAGGTACAAAACCGCTCGCCAGGGACAAGAAACGAATTTCAGCGCTTCGCTTCGGGCACTCGCCCCGTCCCTTTCTCGCAACTGGCCGGTAAACGCGCATTTTTCTCGTCGTAAAATTAACTCTCTTTTCTACGCTCTCTCTCTCATTCTTTCTTTATTCCACTCTCTTTCTCTCTCTCTCTCTCTCTCTCTCGGTCTCTCCTATACTCTCTTCTATCCCGATGAAAAAGGTTATTCATATCAGGGGGCGCGTACCCTTTTCTGCTGCAGATTACTTCAAAGCAAATATTCTCCGCGCGTTCAAAGAAATTATAAGGATATAACTAAATCCGTCGAATTTTTGTGTCGCAGTTTAAAGCAAGATTGCTGCGATATGAGTAAAACAGCGAGCGTGTGCAAAAAAATCGAAAGAGAAAGACTTAATACATTATTGTTATTAATGTCACGCGTGTGAATCTCTTGCAATCAATGTAGTAATCAAAATTATAGTATCGATATTCTCGGGCGCGTGAAAATTAAAAATTTCATTTTCGATACCGCCAAATGTATCTAAAATATTATGTGAAAGTTATTTTTTACTGTATGACGAATTATTTTGTATATAATTTTGATTCAATTTTTATTGGAACATAAAACACAAAAAGAGTTTTGTCAATGAGAAGCAATTTGTACCTGAAATTTAATACTTTGACATTTATTTAGAGGATACAGCGGAACCCCTCGTGCCCGAAACCACAATGTCCCCAAAATGACGGCAAAACAAAATAATGGTAAGCAAGTTGTCGGAAATGACACCTGTAGCAAAATGATTTTATTCGCTGACTCCGGAGGGTGCAGATCGTATTTACCTCCGGTTTACATCGGCTTAATGCCGCATTGATATCTGAAATAATAGCGACTCGCTGGCATAAATGTGGTCCTCGTACACGTAACGCGGTATCCATGTAAGCGTTTAGATTTACTGTTTCCACTAGCTAGCGTTCGGCCGAACATGGCTTTGCCAACGGTGAAGCATTATATCTCTACCGAGCAGAACGATCCGCCATATTGTATTTCACTGTCATTTGCTAAATATGTGCAAAGCCCAATAATAGTCGTAAATCTACCATCGAACAGTGCAGTTACCCATTTACACTCCTGAAGCTTGATTAGCGAAAATCCTGATATTTCCAAACGCTCACAACTCAAAATCAATTGATACCGCAATGTTCCTGCCAGGGAAAATCAATTTCAAATTTGTTTCACAAATTCGAGAAGATAAATAGTTGTACATTTGAAATTTAATTATTAAGTAAAATATTTTTTTTCGCACAAAAGTATGTACATATACTTTTATGTATTTTATATATTATACTTGACGTTCGATTCAAGAAGAAGAAACTCTATGCTTTTAACGACTTAATTGGTCCCGTTTGCATCAAATACAAAGTCTTCTAGTCCTTTCGTAATCTCAACGGTCTTTATGCCATTGTCCCATAACACCCACGCCATTAACAAGTTTCGAGCTTCTTAGTCGCCGTCCACGACCCTCTAAAGCGCCGTGGTTCCGTGGCCACTTCAATCTACAAAGACGGTCCGCGACCGTCTCGAAGCCACCAATTAAATTAGTTACCAAATTCAAGAAGTCGAAAGAAGTGGTTTAACACGACGGAGAACAAATGACGGATATTTATTGGCATTTTGCGTCTACGTGAATTTCACGATTGGTAATTCAATATACCGGAAAATCGAGAGATTGCTCGTACAAATCTACAGACGATCGAGCGATTTCTTTATAAATGGTTTGACGTTATTATTCGCGTTGCCATGTAGGGAAGCATTTCTATTGTATAATAAAATAAAAATAAAATTTCGCGATATTATTAATGTCTTTCTATCGATACGATTTCGTACGATATAACTACTATATATAGATAGAGATAAATATGTAAATTGATTTGATTGAAATATCCTGAGTCCAATAATATCCGGAAATTATATTCAACTTCAAAGAATTTACATTTAATTAGAGAGCTATTTTATTAACTCTAGCTTATACGGATTAAATGTGTATCGATATAACGCCTGAAACAAATTAATACACACTTCGCTTCTCCAGCTCCTTGTATCTTCGATATCTTTGAAACGATAGTTCGCTGGTGCATGGAACGTTACCGCAGCTCGTTACTTCGCGAGTCTTTACGACATTGTCTCGCGCCGGTGACCATTGGCGAGTTTCGGACTTCTCGGTCTCGCTAAAAGGAAAGTCAAAGACGGTCCCCGGTGCGAGAAAGCCGCCAATTAAGTCAAAAGGGGGAAAGTCCGCCTTGGCAAATTCCGGGCGCGCGTATCGCTGCGGTTCGTTTGCCGTCGTCAGAGCGCGACCGAGAAAATACACTTTGACCTGAATCGGCGTTAGGGAGACGCGTACTTGGTGTCTCTTGTGTACTCGAAATCGAAGTTCGTACCCGCGGTCGTCGGCTCCGACGAACTCGAGAGATTGTGTCCGTTCCTTCGTATGTGGATGGGGGTAGATTTGCCTCGATAGAGGGCCAAACAAGTTGAACGCTGCTGGACAACTTTCAAATGGGACAGTGAGTTAACCGCAACATGGATTCGGCCGCACGCGCCGTTTCAAAGAGGCTACCTGCACGACCGTGCCGGCTCGATAAAGAATTTCTAATTCAAAAGGAGCGAGCCAAATTCGATCACATTAAAGGAACGAGAAAATTTCGTACGTGTAATTTATTTTAAAATAGCAAACGTATATTTTATTCAGCTATCACGTTAAAAATTGCCATCAATGAAAGTAACGCAATTCCTTGCGGACTAATCGCGTATTTTGAGAAATAATCTACGAGTATTTCTATGTGTAACAGAGAGCCTTCCTTGTCATTATAAGACGATCTGTTACCGAACCGCGCGGGAGCTTAGCGGAGAAATAAGCTCTACCGGTACAACCGCTGTACAAAAGCCTCTTAGCCCCAGCTCGAGCAAGGGTGAAAGAGGACTAATTTGTCTATCCACGCAGTTGGGGGAGAACTGGTAGAAAAGAGCCGCGGTTATGGGTCACGCTTGGGTGTGCAATACATCCGGGAAACCGCCCGCCCATTCGGAGAAACATGAACACCCCCTCGCACGTTGTTTCCACGATCATCATAATCCACCCCTCGACGTTGTTTTCGTACAGGTTCACGCCAGATTCTGAGCGACCAAGGTGGATTAAGGATTTTCCGCCTACCTCTTGCGGCTCCTGTACCGCTCGTCGTCGGTGACAGAAAAAAAAGAATGACCCAATTCGGTTTTTCTGGTTTTAGAGGCTGGCTTTTGCAGCTCGTTGCACAGCAGCGAAAGCAGTAACGGCAGTCCACGCGTGCAACGAATAGCCGTAATAGTATTTTTCGCGTAAAGTGGCTCGCAAATATTCTTGTTACATAATGTACTCTGTTTTACCACATAAATAAAAAATATGTATTTTTTTATATTTATATCAATAAATATATTATTTCTTCTTAATTCAATACCTTATAATATTAAGGCGTTCTCAATAAAAGTAAAAAACAATTTCAAATTAATAGGAAAAATTTATAAAGTACAAATTTATATAACTACATGAAAAATAAAAACCGCAGCACTAATTTTTAAAAAATATTTTAAAAATTAAAAACTTTGCTTTCAAATTTGATCAAATTTATTTCTTGACAATATTTCGCTAAGTAACCACAAAATTAACCATATAAAATTTTTAAAAGTTTTTAATTTTAGGATTATACATGAAATTGGCAAAAATTACTTTTAACTTTACTTGAAACTTTTTAAACTTTTAAAA